>JAOXJP010232878.1:0-10399 GCA_025762735.1 Platanus orientalis | reverse complement strand
AGTGTTAAAAAATAAATATATATATATATATATATATATATATATATATATATATATATATATATAGTTTCTCTCCTCGAGTGATCTTCATAGTTGGTAAGCTACAGTAAAATCCCAACAAAAGTGAACATGATGTATTCGCAGTAACTATCGGAGAACTAAAGGTCATACAAAAGCCCAAGCATAAGATATGCAAAGCTTCGATACCCAACTCATAGGACTTGGGAGTCCTTGGTGATGGGCCATAGAATCTCAAGGCCATCCACTAAGCAGAGAGCAAATAAAATGGGGATGATTGAGATTTTTAAAGATTTGTGCATCCAAACAGTGGAATTGAGATTACTGAATTTCAATTCCTTCCAAAAATGTGTGTGTGTGTGTATGTGAATCCAAACATACCCTTATTGTTGTCTTGAATTGAGAATTTTCGTTATCATGGCCATCAATTTTTTGACATGTCTATTAGGTCAACAACCTCATTTAAAGTGCAGCTATTAGGCTGTTGAGTAGAGACTTTGAAGCCTAGGTTACGAGGGATCCAAGGATCACTCTAAATATCGATGAAGGACTTGTTACCAAATTCTTTTCTAATACCTTTTTCAAGAAGAGATCTACCCTTTAAGAGACTCAACCTAAGAGTTCTTATTATAGTGTTTTGTGTTGAGAAAATCTTCTTTAGGAAAGTAGATTAATTTAAGTAATTTGGAGAGATTCCATATTAATTTGTTAGAACCCTCCGAACTTTTTTAGCAAGGAGAGTATTATTAAAGGTGAAGAGATCACAGAATCCCAAGCTGCCCTCTCCTTTTGATTTCCTAAGATTTTCTCGTTTAATCCAATATTTTTTTTCATTTTTCTTTCATCCTCACCAAAATTTTATTTATTTTGCATGACCTTCTTTACTAATATATATATATATATATTTTGGATAAAGAAACAAGACTTAGCATATGTCGGAATGGTTGAAACGACGGATTTAAGAAAATTTTCCTTCCCTACCTGTAATAGGGGTTTTCCTTCCAACAATGTTATTGGCAACTCTATCCTCTATAAATTTAAAAAGAGATCCTCAGCAATGTGTCCTCACGGACCAAGGGGAGGACACATCAGCTCCAAAAAGAGATTTACACTTTTTGGGGGTGCTTATCACTTGTTGACAATGATGTATCCGTCCCTCGATCTGTGTGCATGCATGGCACACGGATTTTGTGTGCAGAAAATCCGGATCGTCATCCTTTATTTGCATTCTTCATTTGTGATTAATTGAACCAACTTGAGCAATGATTCATTGTTGTTTTTTTTGTTTTTTGTGGTGGGGGAGGGGCATGGAGACCTTGACCAAGTATTTGGGTCAACTCAATCTATTTCAGGAAGACCTGCGTAAGTCAACTTAAATGTAAATCAGCTTAGCCATTTTATTATTATTTTCAATTCATGTTTAAATGAAGTCAATTTAGCCAAGAATTTTTCAAGGGGAAAAAACTTTGGCCAAGGACTTGGTTCAACTCAGACTTAGTTCAACTCAAACTCGGTTAACTATATCATATGAATTATCGTCAAAATCCCAAAATTTCTAGCGCATTAACTCTAACGATAACAAAAAGTGTAAACCAATCATTTTTTTATTTTAGGGATTTTTCCCAAATTGTTTCAAAGTTTTGGCATAATTGCCAAATAACGAGGTAAAAAAAAAACTATTTCCAAAATCGGTTTTTAGTGAATTGTAATTACTTTTTTAGCCCTAAATCTGTTATATGATATATTAGGCAATAGAATCTCTCATTCCAGGATTTTTCCAAAGAGAGAGAGAGAGAGAGACTGTCTCCAGAGTTTTAGAGATGATGATTTCAGCAACTTGCTGAAATTTCCAATTAAAATAGGATATATGGTTAATTAATTTCCTAATTTTTTTGGTTTAGCTAATTGAACCATTTATGACATTCACATTATTATTATTATTTTTATTTTATTTTTCTTGTTTACTTACACAAGCTTGGCCACAGTCCAATTTTGTATCTGTAATTCATCTTCCTCTTCTACACCACGACAGGCTTCATTTTCTGGTATGAAACATTCTCTACTACTAAGAGGCATAGTGGAATGTGCCATCATCTATAAAGATCAACCGGTGAACAGATCCAAGATTGATATCTCTTCAGATTCTAAATCTAAGAAAATGTTTGTTTCTTCAAAAATAAAAAAAATGGGTTTCAATAAACCATGTAATAGAGACGAGTTTTAGTTTCAACAATCATATAGGGAAATCAGTTAGTTTTAGCTTTTAGAAGAAATGTAATCCGGCTTTGGTAGAGCATGTACAACACATGAATGGAGGTAAGAGATAAACGATATCGTAAAAAAACAAAGAGTTACAAACGGAAACAATAAAAATATTTGGGAATTAGTTAAGTGACATTAATGGTCCAATTATGTAACCAAAATATTTGAGAATCAATTAGCCACGAATCTTATCCTTGTTGAAATCTCAACAAATCCAAACTCGTTCAAGTGGGTCATGAAGAGAGAGAGAGGGAGAGAGAGATCCAAAAATCTCATAATTTGGTGGGAGAGATATCAGGAAAGCATTGACGATGGAATAGAGAAGAGATTGGGTTGCCAAATTCGGTTGTTTAAGGGTATAAAATGAATAATAAAAACAGCCTTGACCGTTAACTACGAATTTATTTTCAAATTTATCCTAAAAAACCATTTTCGGAAATTTTCTTTTTACCTCGTTATTTGGCAATTATGCTAAAACTTTGAACTGTTTTGGAAAAAATCCCTGTATTTTAATTAGGTGGGTTGCAGATGTCAACACAAGTACCTGTGAAATGCTGTCAATGAGTCTTGAACTCATACCATACCTCTCTCGTGAAGAGGTGATACCGCATCCATCCCTCTTGGAGAGGCACTCATGTAGCCTAATCCTTTCCAATGCGTTTCTTTGGATAGGCAAGTGATGGTCGTAGTTAGCTATTACTATTAGTAGGTGAGCATGGCTTTTGAACCAAGTCCATAGTACGAATACCCAAAGAGACTTGACCAAGCTAAGAAGCTAGTATTTCAAATTCACAAAAAAAAAAAATACTGTAAGTTTCTAAGTTAGGATATGCTTTGACCAAGTGTGTCTGAGAACCCTTCTATGGATTCCCTATTTCCTAGCTATATCATCTCGTTAGAAACCCATGTCAATAATTAAGATTCTTTTATATTGAATATAGCTACTAAGTCAGAACACACAAACCAAGAAAAAAAAAAGTCAGAACATAGGACCACCCAAGTTGTGTGTTGGCATTTATGTGTGAATGTAACATGGGGTACGGTCGTACACTTACCTCTCTGTACAGTCAACCGGCATCAGTCCATGGAAGAAGGTCATGTGAGCTATTGGTAACTGATTTTTATCGAGAAATAGTTAACTGATGAAGATGATCATATGGAGACACGTGGTGACTCTTTTAATCCTCCATGTATCCTCATTGAGAGAGTACATACAATGATAAGGATGACACATACCATTTATATTATTTCTGTATAAATAATATCTTCTATATATTTGTAAATCACCACTCACTTATTTACCAAAAAAAAAAAAAAAAATCACCACTCACGTCCCAACAAAATACCATATCAACCACCTTGGATTTGGTGTGAGCCCTAAAGTCAGATTAAGGTGAGAATGACATTAGGGGCCAACACAACAGTGCCGAAAAAATGATTTATACATTTAATTTGGAGATGCTTTTTACTTTTTGGCACTGATGTGTTGGCCCTAATGTCATTCTCACCTTAGGTGGTCTCACCAAATCTATAGGATATATCAACATATTGTAGGAATTGCCACGTGTCCACTTGTAATCAAAGTTATAACTCATCTACTATCATAATATTGCTGAAACTTATCCCTTATTATTATTATTATTATTATTTTGGGTGAAAGGGAATGCATTAAGAAGACAGAAACTGCGACGACTTTGCTAATTCCTGAGCCTTCACATTGACTTCCCTTTCCTAACATGGACAATCTTACATCGAACAAAACAGGACTGTAAATATTTACATTCCAAAATGAGATGTTTGAGCTTCCAAGGTCTTTAATCTTTCCTGCCCCTGCATTCATTCTTTGTTGAAGATGCAACGGGAAAGAGACAAGCAAAGCAAAGGAGGTTAGGCTGTGTCTACTTCAGCTTATAGTGAATCAATCCCCAAGGACCCCAACCCTAAGTATTTTGTTTTATGTCCGCATTCTTCTGTTTGGCAAGCCTACCCTTTTAATATTATTAGAAAATAAGTAATTTTTTTACAAAGTCAGAGAATGACTTCTAGTTCTAGTTCAGAAAATAGAAGTGATTTCCACTCTTGGTTGGTTGACTCTATGAAAAATATTCTCCCACCCTTCTAACCTGCATTGCTTCAAAAAATTTAGTAAAAAACAACTTCATCTGCATGAGATTTTTTAATCATAATGTTCTCATTCCACTAGCTGAAAATGATTTACCAGAAAAATATAAAAGGAAATGAAGAAGATGACATGTGAGGAAGATTCAAATGATTAAGACCTACTAGCAGAAGTTCTTCTCACCCTCAAGGAACCAAAAGGGGGAAAAGAAGTTCATAAAAAAAACAGAATTGGGGAATAATCTCCCACAGTTCAAGGCTAGCCTAAGGTGGTCACAAGGAAATTAATGTTTGAGGACCCAACGGACAAGTCATAGTCGTGGCTGGTTGTTTCATGGGTAACATATTCGTCTGCAAGTATAGGAGTGGATCATCATGGGTTGCATCACTAGATCTTATTTATGGGCTGGTTCTAATTATTTTTTGGCATGAATGCTGACAAAACAAGCCAGTCATGCATGTTGAGTATTTGCGTAGCAGACCTGCTCTAATTTCGCTCTCTGATGGGGAAAATACTCAACAGACCTGCTATGATATCGCTCTCTGATGGGGATTCGTCCGGCCCCCCATGGAAGTGATCATTGTTCAATGGCCTACCTTTCAATGTGACGTCTGGGCCTTCACAGCTTGGAGTAGATTGCATGTGTATCTTTCAAACCACTAAACCCCACCACCTTATTCTTATACCAGAACATGCCAATGGATCAAGTTGGAGCTAAAAGAGAGCAAATTTTGTTTCGGAGCTAAGAGCAAAATTTCTGTGACCCTCCGTGACTGCACCGCAGGTTGACATGTGAGGCTCATAGGTTTAGGTTCCCAGAAAGAGGCACCAAATTTAAAAAACACATTTATCTTTCAGTCTGTGGTGTGGTCATAGAGGGTCATAGGTGCTTTTGGTCACAGGACTTTTGTTTCAGAGCTAAAAGTGGGGTCCTTGAAGTAAACCAGTCTTTTCTTTTGTTTTCTTTGTTTCCTTGAAGAAAATGGTTTGATATTGAAATCCCTTCCCCCTATTATTTACATCAACTTGGATCCTAGGCTGTCAAACAAGATAGAGTGAAGACTTTTCGAGTAATTGACCATAGAACTACCTCTCACACTGGTGCTGTGTGTTGACGATGGAGCCTAATAAGCACAAAACCCCACCACCTTATTCTTATGACCAGAACAAGCCAATGGATCAAGTTGGAGCTAAAAGTGGGGTCCTTGAAATAAACCGGTCTTTTCTTTTCTTTTCTTTTTTTCCTCGAAGAAAATCGTTTGATATTAAAATCCCTTCCCACTATGTTCTACAGCAACTTGAATCGTAAGCTGTTCAAAAAGATAGAATGAAAACATTTTGAGTAATTGACCATAGAACCACCTCTCACACTAGTACTGTGTGTTGAGGTTGAGTGATATATATATATATATATATATTAATGAATTTATATACCTATATATACTAATGTAATCATTTCATTTCAAATTTCTATGGCATTTGTAACCATAAAGTTATGGTTCAAAATGAACTCATTCAGATTTATACTAGATAACATATATCATTTCATTTTATAAAAAGCCTAAGATGACTTTTTTTGTAATTTTAGTTAACTGATTTGTTAACTAAAATTAAAAATGAAATCATTTTAAGTTTGTTAATAAAATGAAATGATACATGTTATCATTCATATTGTGGTGATGAAAGAAAATCAATCCATTAATTAATCAATATGAATCTAAATGGGTTCATTTTCAACCATCACATTATGGCTTCAAATGCCTTGGAAATTTGAAATGAAATGATCTCATTACTGGTGGCTGCCAAATGCAGCCCAAACTACAGCAATTCATAGATGAAATGAGTCTCCAGATGCTATGAAATAGTAAACGGAAAGGATGTTCTGTCCAGGATTTGTGATAAACAAAGTTGCTAACTATAACCGATAGCACAAGTAAACAAGAGTATCTGGGTGAGGAAAATAGTCTCCCGATATTATGAAATAGCAAATTTCTGCAAATCTCTTTACCAAGGGATCACTAAAACAAGATTAAACTCAAAATGTGTCCACTCCAGCCAAGGGAGAACTAGATTTCCAAAATTAGGCAAAAGACTATATATATATATTTTACAAGGCAGGTAATAGGTGCAGAACTTCGACTGGTCCACAATTTTTATATGCTCTTATGTTCCTAGCAGAGTGATGATATTGGTTCAAGTTTAAATACATGATTCATTTGGGAAGTCCTCCAAGAAAAGGGATAAAGGGAACAGTAAATAAATATTAATGCCCTTTTTGCCCTGTACAGCACTCGTGTCTAATCTCAACTTATACTTTTTCTGGGTTCTAGGTTTTCTTAGATGTAAATGAGTGTCATGACTCCAGTAATATAAGTACAAAAGCCAAATGGCACTTAAATCATAATAATACACTGCGATGTTTATATGCCATGACCTCATTAACACCATACTAAGTTCTAGGGAATGTGTCCATTACATTAGTGTAGCTCAGTGATATAGACAGTTTAGGTCTGGAACAACAAAAGAAAGACCATCATTGTTCTTTTAAGTTTAAACCCCAAACGAACATGGATAGTTTAGGTCCAAATTACATGTACAGTGGTTTCCCTATCTTACCCAAACTTCGATGAGTTTGAATCATCTCCTGTCTGAATGGACAAGAACCACTCCATTACCAATCAGTACATGACATGTGGCCTAACAAAGGGAGTTTTAGTCAATACACATGATCAAAAGAGAGTATTACAGTAAACACACAATGGATAAGTACATATGTATTTATTAATAAACCCTTTGACAGTCATCGTGAACTGAGACTGGAGTGGTACATGTCCATTCAGACCGGAGATGATGTGAACTCAAGTTCATCTAGCACGTACTTTTATAATTAGCTGCATACTCCGACTTGGCGGAAAAGATAAAAATTCCACATTGAAACTAGCTAATAATCCGTCGTGTAGTCTTCCTTTCTATAGCTGCTGCAACTGATCGCATTGAGAAAAGCAATACATTCCTTAGCCTATATCCATCATAATTCGTATTGCATGTGCCCATTTAATTCTGAGACCAGGAACAATCAAATTCTTTTGCAAACAATCCCTAAAATGACGAGTGCGATATACGAGGAAGCTTCTTTTTTTCTTTTTCTTTTTTCTCATACTAGTAGCCTATAAATAAACTGATTTCCAATACTACATAACATAATCTGAGAGCGAAAGAGAAATATCTACAACGAGAAGTGTACCGTTGGTAAATTACCTGACTAGGCTTCAATTCGTACTCACGCCCCTGTACGCTTTGGTTGTTTGGTGGAAAAATTTTCCTATTTCACTGGATTTACGGAGGACCAGGAGCAAGAACCACACAACTTGAGCTCCAGTCTGATTCATGGAACCTTGTCATTGTGATCGGTCACCATGAGTTCAAGGAAGCCGGGGGAACCCAAGAGGGAAGAGGCTAGATTCCTTGACCACCAAACAGATTGACGCAACCACAAGAAGCAAACAAATTAACATAGTAATAAAAACACCAAGAGCCACATATGGAATCCACTCCAAACTGGGCATGTCACTCCCAAGTCTTAAATTTTTCCAACTAAGCCCTTAACTAAAGAGACATGAGACATTTCTAATTGAAACAACACAGCTAGTTTTGCTGGATATTTCATCTTTTTGGTAGTTAACTTAACAACCGTCTTGGCAAGTTCATAACATGAGTGAATTTGACAAGTTAACAAAACTGCCTCGCAATGGCAGTGAGAATGAATCTAAACACCTAATCTAAGAAATACATCTTAGTAAAAACAAATTAATGCTAACATCCTGATAAAAAATGCAATAAAAAAATATATACTATTTTTATGGTTGGAACAAAGAACAAGGTAAAGTGATCACAACTGATCACATCCAACAATCTTAATTTACCAATCTGGAGGATCTATTTCAGACGAGAGTCGAAGACACTCTTGGCTTAGCTGTACTGGGTTGCTCCAACAATGGTGAAGATATTATTTTGAGATTTTAATGGTATGAGTTGAGGTGGAAAACTTGGCAGCTCTGTTTGTATGACCTCTTGGTCGCAGCCTGCTCAAACTTCTTGATGACAGCCTCATTTTCTTCCAAGCCGGTCTGAACAAAATACCGTATCCACCAAGATGAGCTCCGCAACTTGGCCTTCACAAGGAAATCATTCCAGGATGTCATTCTCATAATCAAATGTTGTATGTTTATGAGAACTCAGAACAGATTATTGGCCTGCAGCAGCATAAAAATACAGACCAAAAAAGTGGCTACAAAGCAACATCCAGAATTGAAGATTTTTCACCACAGATTAGCTCTACTATCAAAAGAAAAAATATATTAGAAGACACAATGGACTTTCTTTCAAGATAAGCCTAAGGAGATGAGAGCACATAGCTGAGAAGTTATACATGGACTGCACATATTAAATTAAACGCATTTGTCCTTGTCAGAAAATTTGAATATGAGCAAAACATTAATGATCCATAACTTTCCTTCAAATGAAAAGAGGGCCAGATACAATAAGTGGGTTCTAGAACCTCTAATGAATTGCTCCCAATTTAGCCTTATCTTCTTGGTTTCAGTGGGTACCGATGAAAGTTTCTTATGTAAGTGAGTTGCGTAAAATATAGAACTTTATCAATGTAGCAATATCTTGGCTAAGTTGGAAGTTGAGACTATATCACAAACTAATACTAATCTTTGATTCCACCCCTCCCCCTCCCTTTCCTCTCAAGCTGCACAACCAACAAATCCAACCCCAAATACTTTCAAATTTTAATAAATTTATTTGCAAGAAAACACATAGCACACTGGCTGAGACCTAAGCTAGAATACAAAATCCAAGGCTAAGAAGATCAAATCTGCCAATAAATAGTAGGAAAATTTAAGATTCTGTTAATAGAATATATGAGAATTAATTTCTCTTAACAGTTGCGAAGGACCCCTTTTGAAACTAGAAGGCATACAATGATGGGCGAAAAAAAAAAAAATTTGGAATTGATCAAACCATTCAAAATTAGAATCCAACAATAAAAGATTGATCGTGCAGCTGAAAAAGAAAGCCCAGTTAAGCAAAGAATGATTATCTGTTTCTACCAAACATACCGTTTTGAGAAACTAAAGCATCGAGGAGGGCATAAAAATCAACAGGTCTCTATCAAGCCAAAGGTTCCACAGGATAGCAAAGAAAAGACTTGGGCTCGTGTAACACTTAAATTCCATTACTATGAGGCAATCTCACTTATGGAGAAGCCATATGCAATAACACTTAAAATGAGTTGGCAAAACCTTGAGCACCTTCTTCAGGAAAATTTGGAAACAAGACTGGCATTGTCATAAGAAAAAACATTTCCAACAATGTTTCACAAATGACCATAAACCACTGAGGACACGAATTTTATATATATGCACAAATGTCAATACATGCATCTCCCCCTGCCAAAGGTGAGTTTGTGTGAAGGTGAACAGGAGATCAATTTTTTTTTTTTTTTTTTTTTATGGATAGAAGAACTGAATTCTTGAAGATCTTCAATTCTTAAGAAAAGGTCCCACTCCAGCTTCAACTGAGACTGTAAATAAGCATCAAAGTCAGTACCTCCCAGATTATTGCAGTAGTGTTGTACTGGAAGCATAAAAGGAAGAATAGAGAGCCGACTAACGCTAATAATGAAAACTAGAATCTAACCAAAAAGTACTATAACTGACTGGTCAAATACTATAAGACTAGTGGAATCCATAAATAGAAACTCTTACACCAACCACAAAAAGAAAGAAGATGCTTTACTTCATAAAAAGTAAGAATACAAAATCATGGTGTTTACATTGGCATACTATCTTTTATAGAGTTAACTAGTGGAAAGCATGGTTCAAAATCTTGTGCGATACGGGCGTATTGTGCAAGACGTACCGGTATAGCACTATTGCGAGACAAAATCAAGTGTTTCAGCGAAATTTCGAGGCATGGACACCATATTGTGAT
>JAOXJP010232877.1:0-10399 GCA_025762735.1 Platanus orientalis | reverse complement strand
ATCCCTTTGCGGCTACAAAAGCCTTGGGAAACTCAAGTGAAATGATTACATTACATGTGGCTGCCAAACACAGCCTTAAAGGCTTTAATTACATTAGTGTTTCATTAGTTATTTACAGCATGTAATCAAACAAGCACCAAATTGTCCAATATTGATAAATTAAAGCTTCTTAAAGTGGCTCACTAGAATTCATTAAACTTAATTTCATATAATTAAATCGTGAACTATGCCATTAATGCTTATATGATATTTAAATCATTAATTAAATGTGATCTTTAGACATTGTTACCCCACATTGGACATAACCTGTGTGCTGTGTGGTGCTCTGGCCCCAGATGAACAAATAAACCACCAGCGAGTTTTAGCTGTATTCCTTACTCAAGAGTTTCAAGTTTCTTGCTATTAACGAAAGCATCACCACATTTTCTCTAAAATGACAACAGACTGATGTATAAAACCAGGTAGTAATTAGCAGCAATGTTCTTGGGTTAATAAAATATGGGGAAAGCTTAAACCATTTAAGCAAGTTTAGAATCAAATGATAATAAGGAGCTTGGGTAACGGTTGGTTCACAGCTATAAAACTGCACTTAGCTCAACAAAGCCTTATCTCAACAAATATTAGAACTGAAATAACCCCCAAAAAGATCACGGGTTCTACTTTAACAACTTAATCTCTTAGCAGTGAATAATTCGTTTTTTTTAATAGATTTTTTATTAAGGAAGGGGAGAAATAGAATGAGAAAGATACAAAGAGAATTACAACCCACAGGACTTAGACCACATAGAAGTGAATAAAGTGTTCATCGTACAAAACCATCTTTGCCTACAAAAAAATGGCTGCAGAAAGAAATACTCTAGCTGATTTTTCTAACAACCTGCATTCGGATGGTTTACCAGGATTAGAACACAGTCTAAAGGAAGTGCATTGTTGGATGGATGTGTTGGTAATAATGGAGATAAAATTCGAAAAATAAAACTGACCTAAAAAAGATGCAACAAAGAAAATAGAAAAGTTAAGAGAAATAGGCCGGGTTTGGCCACCACCTGTAATGAAATCATTTCATTTGAATTCCCATGGCATTTGAAGCCATAAGGTGATGGTTAAAAATGAACTTATTTAGATTCAAAATGATTCACTAAGGCTGCATTTGGCAGCCACCTGTAATGTAATCATTTCATTTGAGTTTCCAAAGCTCTTTGTAGCCACAACCAGATGGTTTGTAATGAACTAATTAAGATTTGCAGTGATTTGTGCTTGATAACACAAGTCATTTCATTTTATAGAAAAACGTAAGATGACTTCATTATTAATTGTAGTTAACAAATCAGTATATATTTGAATGAATTCATTAAAAACCATCACCTCATGACTATAAACTGTCAATTGGGTTGGGTAGGGGTCAATCCAAACCCAGCTCGAAGTATAAAACTCAAATCCGAGTTTGACCCATTGTAATTATTCGGGCTTCAGGCCAAGTTCAAGCAGTCCAAAATTGAGTGAAGACATAAAGACAAAAATGGTATACCCTTCACCACTCAACCAAAATGATGTTTATTGATAAATGTTCTAAATTTATTTTCTTTATTCTAATAATCAAACATTTTTACATTTTCATCATCTAAATTGGTAGAAATTTTAGAGTTTAATAACAATTTTTTTACCATCCAAATTAATCTATGAAAAACATAAACCAAAAATTCATTTTTTGAGGCTTTGGGCTAGATTTTGGGTTAGTTTCATATTTTATTCATTTCAGGCTGAACCGAGCATTGTATTGAAATAACTTGGCTCTGAACCCAACCCAAAAATTAGCTCATGCCTACTATTTGGGCTCAATCCCAACTTAGTCCAAAACGCAACCCTAACTATTAGTAAATGTGCTCACCTAACTATATTGACTGAATTGATAGTTTTTCCCACCTTATAAGTGTTCATGAATATTTCCTAATTTCCAACGTAATGCATGAAGAGGATCCGGACACACTCTATTTCACTTTTAAGCTACCAATCAAAGTCAGATCTACTATCAATCATCAATCATCCAAATTTTTTTTTCTCGAGGATAGAAAAGCAGATCCCAAATTGCCATGTTAATAACCGCCTAAGCCAATTTTAAATTGAAGGTTTTACTACCTTTGACAGTATTCTTATTCTAATACATCCTTAAAATGGCAAAATTTAGTAAGTTTGTTTATACATTCATATGTTGGCTTGGAGTTAACAAGCCAATGATTGAAATATTATCATTCTATTATTTGGTAGAATTATATGTATGTGCGGCTGGGATTAGGTACAAATGAATTTCTTGCAAACGGCACCGGGAGGCTGACTCATCAGCACCTAAAAGTGATTTACACTTTTTTTTTTGGAGGGGGGGGGCACTTATCACTTTTTGACTCTGATGTGTCCACACCCTAACACCGTTTGCAAGAAATTCATTTGTACCTCATCTTCTGCGGTACCTATCACATTGGTGCTACACTTTACTTAAACCAAAATTTATTTAAACCATTTCGTGTTGGTTTGCCATTGTACATTAGTGCAACCCCGGATGAAAATTGAATGTTTGATTTCCTTCTGTTTTTTTTTTGGTAAATAATGATTGATTTCCATTCATCGTCAAATTATGAATGATGACAAAAATCATTTCATTTATGAAAAGCCTATGACTTCATTTCTAATTTTAGTTAAAAAATAAATCTGAATCTAAATGACTCATTTTTTAACCATCACCTAGTGGTTTCAAATGCCATGGGAATCTAAATGAAATGATTTTATTACAAGTGGCAATCAAACACGCCTAAACAGATGAAATTTATTATAGTGTATTGACCTAAATAGCCTTTAATGCTTTATCCACTTTACTCCACTTATGTAGGTGAACGTTTAATTCCTACCGGCCATGGGAGTTGGATTGGTGAAATAAAGCAGGTGTCTAGTCTCTTTAAGGGAATAATAATTGATGTGATAAGCCAACCTCTCATAAACTTGAGTTATTATCCTCTTAAGATTGTCATTCAATAACGTTCAGCAAATTTCGGTGGTCAACATGTGCTGAAAAAAATCATCAAACTCAACTTCACATTTTCATTTTAGTCCAGCAACAAGGTCTTCCTGAGAAAGACTACGGTCTTCTTGAGGATTGGATCCGCTCCTCTCCGCCCCCTGTCAGGGGCGGCAGGCACATCAGTGCCAAAAAGTGATATGCCCCCCCCACCCCCCAAAAAAAGTGCATATCATTTTTCCGCACTGATGTACCCGCCTGTGATAAGGACAAATAAGACTGTTAGTTAAGAGGAGTGGATACAATCCTCCCTGGGTCTTCTTAGGTCAAAACTGTTTGATTAGAGCCTTTAGTTTTGTAAATTAGGTAGATATTTTGCCTTTTAGTAAGATACACTAGGTTCTGTAACCAAGATTCCATCCCAGATAAATTCAAGCACCTTGGATTTGGTGCAACCCCTAAAGTGAGCCTAAGATAGGATTGACATTAGGAGCTGACACATCAATGCCAAAAACGTGACTTACATTTTTTGGGGGATGCTTTTCACTTTTTAGTGATGATGTGTTGGCCCTTGATGTTAGTCTTACCTTACGTTGACCTAAGGTGGTCCTACCAAATCCTCAAGGAAATTTAGGTAGATTAGAATCTTTTAACTTGACATACATCAACTACAATCCTTACGGCTGGGATTTGGTGTAACCCCTTAAAAAATGCCTAAGGTTCACCTTATATCAGAGGTGGACACATCGGTGTCGGAAAAGTGATTTACACTTTTCGGCATTGATGTGTCAGCCCCTAATGCAGGGCAGACTTTAGGTGTTCTTTAAGGGGCTGCACCAAGTTCTCAGGGTTTTAGTGTACATGTAGGTGAAGTACCAATCGCAAGGGGAAAAAAAAGCATATAAAAGCCTCTCAAGTCTCAACAAATTAGAGCATGTCTATTAGGATGTATTTGCAAAAATACCCTTTGAGCTCTTTTCAATGAGATTTTTCTTTTTGAAATAGTAGAATTTTATTAAAAAATAATGAAAAAAAAAAAAAAACTATGAAAGTGAACAATTACATGAGAAGAAACAAAGAAAGAAAACAAACGAAACAAACAATCGCAACAAATCAAGAAAGCATTACATCAATAAACCATGAATCCCATCCATGGTTTTAAAAATCGGACGATCCGGATTGGGATCGGACAAAACCGGTCAAATCCTGACCTGTATATCGCAACCCTATTGAGATCACGATCCCAGTCTTGGATCGTCTAATCTGGGGTTAGATCGACTTAGATCGGACGATCAAAAAAAAAAAATTTAAGCGTTTTTTCTTCAAGAGTATACAAACTCTTCCTTAATTCTCAATAAATGTTCCTAAAAATTTTGAAATAACATATAAGAAGCAAACCCTATGACTTTGTAACGAATGATAAATATAGTCATTAGATTACATATTTTTTATGTAACACTAACCCCCCCTTGGAACCTCCCTTGAAACCCCCTACATTGATAATAGGAGCTAGCCCACCGATGCCCTTATAATAGAAGGCTAAATTAAACTTCACAAATCCATTGACTAGAATAATGAATCACGTATTATTTTATTTTTATTATTTTTGCTTATATGATTTTGTACATAGTTTATAATACAATTTTGGAGAATTTATGAACTTTCATTTAAATTTTAAATGAGCCACGTGCAATACCATCTTCATACATTTATGAGTATCGGCAAGATTCTAATAACGATTATGTTCTTAATCCGCCGTGACATTTGTGGTGAAAGCAGTGATATCATGTTAGGTATGTTTATATTTTTCATCATCATTTGTTTGTTATTTTGTATGTTTTGATTTTGATGCACTAGAAGTAAGCATATTGGATGTTTCCTTATGAAATATACAATCTTGATCTTCATACATTATACAATATACATACTCGTAACATTGTTAATTCATATATGATGTACCTAACATACATAAAATTAAGTTTTTTTTCAATCAAACTTTTCATGAAAAACATTATAAATATTTTATTGATTTTAAAGAAAATTTTCAAATTTTTTTGACTTTAGATCCGATTCGGACCGAACAATCCGCCGATCCAATACGTCAATCTAGATCGGTTTTGGGCAAGAACGATCTATTCCGCCAATCCAAGATTTTGAACCATGATCCCATCCCAAAGAACATCCTATGACTCCATCTCAAAGTTTTTCATAAGGGAACACCTTTAGAAAAGTGTATTTTAGATTAAAAGGGGACGAGACCCTTGTAAAATATCATTGTTCTTGAAAATCCTCATGTCCTTTTGCTTCCAGCAAAGGCCTCCATGGAAGGAATCTCTTTATATCATCGAAGATCCCACCTAAGCCCACAAGAAACAATATGGATATTAGGGACCTAAACTCCGAATTGATCGTTCATCGTACACTTAGTTGGGTGAGGAATATATTCTACATCTTATGGATAATTTCAAAATTTACAAATAGATTATATATAAAATTTTCTTCTCTAAGACACAAACACACATATGTTTGTCATATATAACCATCTCTTTTGGCAAAATTACTTTTGTGAGAATATTTTTTCATCAATGAGTTTAAAAAAGAAAGTTAAAAAAAAGGGTTTTAAAAAGAAGTCCATTTTAAAAGATATACCAGACAACTAGATCTTTTGGTAAGGAAGATACCTCTTTGGTTTTAATCCAGATCCAATCATTAAGGGTCCATTTGGGAACCTTCCAAAGAATGCATTCTATCCATTCTTAGTTCCAAAAAATCAAAAAAATGAGAAAACGGTGTTTGGTTGCACGGAATGCATTTTTAGAATAGTTCCAAATATCACATCCTGACAACATTTTTTGGCACTAAAAATAGTAGTGCCAAAAAAACAAAGAATGAATTCTTTGGCTTCATGTGTGAGAACTTATAATTCCTTGACTCCTTACGCCCACATCCAAGGAAAAGCTTCAGATGCGAAGATGATATGATTTACAACATTATTCAAATAAAAATTCATGAATTTACCAAAATACCCCCCTAACACAATGTACCAAAATACCCTCATATTGTTTCTCTTTTTTATGGATAGATTTTGGTTACTATGTTGGGATTAAACAAAATGATAATTACCATAGTTTTGGGAACTGGACCAGCCATCGAATTGATAAGGTGAATGGTTCAGGTTCGAGTATCATTTTACATTATTTAACTATAGTTTGCTTCAATCATAAGTAAAATATAATAAAATACCAAAAGATAAAACAATTGTAAGGCATTAGAAGAGTTATGACCGGATTTTTTTATTTTTAGACATACCAAAAAAATGTAATAAAATACCAAAAAACTAAAACAATTCTTGGAAAGTGGGATTGGAGTTTGGAAATACACATTAAAAAAAAAAATTCTTAATTTGCTAAAAAAATAGTTGGTTTTATTAAAACCAAGTTCATAAAAACAGGTCAATTTCCACTACTTTTGTCGGTTATATGTGGTTTTTGGCACATTATAGTTTTGAGCTTCTATAGAACCGTTTAGGGTGCCGGTTTGAGTTAAACCGGGTCAGACTGCCTGGTCTGGTCAATCTGGTTCTCCAAAACTATGATAATTACACATTGTTTTTATTGGTTGTATATATTAAAAAATATGCCAAATTCTTGCATCAATCAAGAAAAAATGCATTTTCCAGAGGTCATTGCCAAACAAACATTCTACTTCAAAAGATATAAAAAAATTGATTCTATATTAAATATTACCAAACGTTCATCTAGTTAGGAAATAGCTCCAAAAAATAAAGAATCTCCAAAATCCATCTTCTTGATTCTGGAAGAGAATCTAGAGAATGGTTCCCAAACGGGCCCTTAAGCTCATTACCCAAGTGAGCCTAACCAGAGCTTCACTAAGCTCAGCTTGCTAAAAGCTCAGTTTGGTTAGGAATTTTATAATAATAAATGATATGCTAGCCCAAGCCAAACACCTTAGTCTTGTCATGAGCCTGAACCAAGCTTGAGCTTTGTCTTAATGTAACTAGCCCAATCTGAACTTGGCTTGGCTCAGTTAGTTGACACCCCTAGTGATGAGTATACACACATACCACACCATGCTATGCTATGATTTGATGAGGTTCGATCAGTGTGTATACTCAAATGATGCAAACAAACAACCGCAACGAACAATAGGTGCATGACTATATTTGAACACCTTCTCTCATTGGTAATCTAATTTGAATTGTTGAATAAAACAAATGTTCTCTGACCAAAAATTGTCTGTGACTCCCTTGATCATGCTAAACTGACACATGGTGTGTGGGGTTAAGATTGTCAAAAATTGCTCAATTAAAAAAGTAAGTTCACAATTAGAGACGCCAAATTCAAAAACACATCATGTGTCAATCTATGCCGATTTATGGAATTGGGCCCTAATCTTCGAATGGCCATAACTTTTGCTTGCGATGTTCGATCGCGACCCACAAGTAGTACACATGGAGTTATTCATGATGTCCTTTCTTTGTCCTCCTTTGTCATCAACATTTGATTATAAGCAGATAAGCCATCCATAAAAGACAACATGTTGTAACCGTTACGAGTAATTCATCGAATTGGTTAGATATAAAATAATAACATCCCCTTCATCTGATCCCACTATGGATATTTATATACATATAGACACATTAACTTTCTATTTCAAACATTATTATGGATTTTTTACCACATTTTCCATAAGGCCCTCTTATCTCGTCATTCTCTGAGCTCAGGTTATGGAAGAAGGAACCGAGAAGGAAGTATCAACAATATGGATTTGAAAGACCCATTGATGACGATTCTACTTGCTCTCAGGAGCTTGAGTAGAACGCTCGATCAAAATAACCGGCTTGACAAGTTTCACAACATCCCAAGCAAAATTTTAGGTTTGCAGTTCGGAAACCCAAAATTTCATCATTTAGGCCCTCAAATTATCACTTTTTGGTTTTTTTTGGCTATTTCGGGAAACATCCAATTGGCACATATTTTGGGAGATGTTCCATGCAAATTTCTTAGGAATATATATCTTAGATAATTATTTTTAGTATATTGGAGTGGTTTTGTGTAGATTTTGTTATTTTCATTTTTAGTAATTTTTCCTCTTTTTAGTGATGCCTATTGTAATAGGAAATCAAAGTTTTTTAGAAAGTTTCTTTTTTAGGTTTTAAGGCTTTAGCTATATAAATTTTCCATTGTAATCAAATTGAATTATCATTGAAGTAAGTTTTCAGTTATTGAGATTTGTTCTTTATCTTAAATTTTTGGTATTTTTTCCTTTGGATTAAATCAATGAGTCCTTGTTCTTAGTATTTTTAGTTTCAGAAATCAACAAGTTCGTAGAAGATTATTCTTAATCTATTGGTGAGATTCATCCCCTATGCTCGCACTGCATCAGGCTTGTTCACATAGGATCAAAGAGACAAAATCCTAGCCCTGATGGAGTACCAAACTGCCAATAATCCTTGGCTCAGCCTTGAGGGAGTGTTTAGCCCCATATCTGTAGGGTTGGTGAGTGTGTGTGAGTATATGATGATCCTCCGTCCCACCAGAAGCTTTGATAACTTGGATGTCAACTATGGAGTTGCCGTCTCTTTGTGTGTATGAGTTAATATAAAATTAAAGAGAGAGAGAGAGAGAGAGGTTTTTTCTTGCTAGAGACAGTTATTCAGATATACTAAAACCGAGATGAAAGTTCATTGATGTTATGATGGTAATAACAAGTAACATCTGTTTAATTTTTAGATAACTGGCTTGTCTTCAAAACATATTTGTGGAATCTGACTCCCTAATGGCCGTAAACATCTTGAATGGTGATAGGGAGAATTGCCCGTGGTCAGTAAAATCTGTGGTAGTAGATTATAAAGAGATGATGTCAAATTAAGTTCCATAAGTGTAATCTGGTTCATGTAAGGCATTCCACCAACTGCTCAGCTCATGAGCTTGCCCAGAAAAGACTCCATACCCCCAACTCGAGCCAGGGTGGTATTAGGCGGTGTCAGGCAGGTTCTATTTCTGTAGATGTTGTTTGTTTGATAGTATTTGCATTAAAAAAATAAAATAAAATTTGTAACAGTTACCAACAGAGAGAGAGAGAGGGGAGAGAGAGAGAGATCACATGAAATTTCTCACAGTTTACAGCCAACGATCAACAATTTGCGGTCAGCACTCCAATTCAGCCCCCTTGACGGAAACCCAAGTGACAGAGTCCCACTGGAAATTGATTACCTAAACCTAAACCATGCACTGTCAATTTTTTTAAAAGAAATCATACACTGTAAATAGACCTTATCTCTCCATTCCTTTACATGTGGGCCCACGAAACGTGCAATTTAGGGTCAAGTATTGGATGAATATGTTCTTTGTACAAACCTGACACGATTCTCTAAGCCTGAGATGGGCATTATCATAAGTTATCAAAAGTCAAGTCCACCAATTCAAAGCATTGGAATTTTTGAGTTTCGACATTTCCGTGGCGGTAATCTTCTAATACGGCGGGCTTAACATAGTTGTTGAATGAATATTTAAGTCCTAAGCACAAGAGAAGTGGCTGAGGCCCCCTCACCTTTTCCATCAGGTGATAATGATGTCCCATTGCAAACACCCTCCTGTACGCCTAGGTATTTTCCGTGAACTGTGAGTGTTAGGTGGGAAAGTGAGAATCTCTGCCGGGTTGGTCAAAAGTGAGGGGCGCGGGATACCCTCGTCCCCCCCCCCCAAACAGCCCCCAACCCCATCCAGGAAACTTCTCAATCCTATATGGTGTCATTTTATAAAAAGCTTTGCGAGGCACATAAACATTTCAGATTTGCACTACAAACACCAATAAGTATCTCCCCCAAGTCACCCTAAAGCCTAGGGTCTTTTCTCTTCCAAGAACCCTCTAGCGATAACCTAACACTACGATGGCTCCATCCATTTCGGACTCATCTGACCTTATGGAGTTCATCGTCAAGAAAGGACATGGAGTGAAGGGTCTTGCAGAGACGGGCCTAGCGAGTGTTCCTAAGCAGTACATCCAACCTGTGGAGGAGAGGATGGACGTGCACAACGTCACCATCCAAGAGTCTATACCAGTCATCGACATGGCAAAATGGGACGATCCTAAGGTGGCTGATTTAATATGTGATGCAGCAGAGAAGTGGGGCTTCTTTCAGGTTATCAACCATGGGGTGCCTGTTGATGTTCTTGAGAATGCCAAGGAAGCAACACACCGATTCTTTGGGTTGCCGGCCGATGAGAAGTTGAAATACACAAAGGAGAAATCCCCGACCAACAATGTTCGCCACGGGACAAGCTTCATCCCACAAGCAGAAAGAGCTCTGGAATGGAAAGATTACCTCAGCCTCTTCTACACATCAGATGATGAGGCTTCTGCTTACTG
>JAOXJP010232876.1:0-10399 GCA_025762735.1 Platanus orientalis | reverse complement strand
GAAGAGAATGAAGAGGAATGGACCCACACGTATCCTCCTTTCAGTCATGTACACTCTTTGTCTAGCTGTTGAAGGGGATGGAATCATGTCCTCTTGTATTCCTTTGGATTCACTATCACTCTGAAATAATGGTGATTTTAATTATTTTTAGGATGTGGGGGAAGTACCATAATCTTAGGTGTCGTTAATCTCTTCTGATGAGAAATGATGTCCAAAATAAGACTTTGCTCGAGCTTGGGGATGATGTCATTTCATTTGCTGATTGAGCAGAGAGTTTTGGAGATGCTGATTGGACGCTGCTCAATTATAGATCTTTTGAATTTCAAAAATTGTACTTTTAGTGTTTAAATCTTTTGAAGCAATAAAAAATTCAAGGTGCTTCCATGGAATCAAAGTATTATTGAGTCCACATCTACATGTCAAGATTAATGGGATTTAGAATTAAAACATTTTCAATTCAACTGCCATCTGACAACACAAAAGCAATGAATCAAATGGTTTGGAGTACTCATCTTTTAGATCTTGTAAATCCATTGCCAATTGTGGATATTTGGAGCTAAATTAGGCTGGTCTTGATAAGGGCTGTATGATGCAGCATAATAGAGATGATACTAAAGATGTTGTAGAATGATGGCGAAGAATATCAATAAAATTCAAAGTGATATAGCGGATATAAGAAAAGAGAAAATGAAAAGATAAATACCTGATTTGAAGCTTTTCCAAACCCAAAAACAGGGGATCTTGACCTCCACCAAGTTTGAATAAACCCAAGAAATCCACTTTTGGGGAAAACCACTTCTAGTTTTTAGACTTCGCAAAGGAAGAAAACACTAGCTAAGAGCTAGAAAGCAAAAAAATTCTTTATTCATCAATTTCTTCATTCATTGTAAAATTATGGGGAGAGGTTGCCTTTAAATAGACTTACAAGATTAAACAATTAAAAACTTGCCAAAATTGGAAACTTTCCAAAATCCTTAACTTGCTAGCCAAGTTTTCTAAAATGTAAAACTAAAAACTCACTTTCCTAAAATTAAAACAGTTAAAACTTAAAACTTTATAAGAAAAAATACTATTCCCGTTTTTACTAAAATCCACATAGTAATTTGGTTATAACTTTCCCAAATCACATTGGATTTGCACAATCTTGGTCTCGTTAGAAAGTTAACTGAATAACCTATTTAATTAGACCAAAATCAAGCCAAAATGACAAGTTTTGACCTTTGAAAAAGTGGGGTAAACATAAAAAAATGGGATTACTTTAAAAAAAACAGCCAACATTTTAGCACCATTGGCCTTATTACATGGACATATAAAATAAACGTTACCCCCCTATAAGACCCACCCTTATTAAATCATATAGCATTGCATCTTTCGTTAATTGCTCTATGCGTGGACCCCACCAAGGCCAAGTGTGGACCCCACCTTGCTCTAATGTCTACATCACTGTAAGGATGGACACTTGATATTTCCATGAGGGCCTGAAGTCCACGTGGAGATGGTTAGGAGCAAGAGTAGGGTGGTTAAAGGTTCATGTGACATAGTCAAACCCACGGGGTAAAGGGTATCTTGGTAGTATGAAAGAAAAGGAGCTGGGGGGTAGTGGTTTTAACTTTGAAGACTCTCTTTTCTGGGCAAGAAGACATTGAAAGAGCAATAGGAGATTTATGAAGGGTAGCGTTTATGGAGGAACTCAATTGAGGAGGTTCAATGATGGGATATCTTTATTAATATGTGGAGGGATTAGCTGCCAATTGTGATGTGGGTGATAGTTTGAGTTCCTTTTTCTTTAGCAAAGATACTTCATTAAAGGGGGATAAGGCATCCCCGGGCCAAAAGCAGCCAGCCCCACAAAAAAAAGAAAGGGCTACCTTATGGATGCAACATTAACCTAAGACACCTTTATATCTATGACTAACTAATTTACAAATTCTTTACAAATTGATGCCCCCCGAAAGCATCTTTCCCGGGCATGCCTGTACACCCTATATGAAGGCTGCGAGTAATTCTCAAAGAGCCTACTATTCTGTTCTAACCAAACAGACCACCAAATATCCGGGATCTAAAGATTCCAAATCCTCTTCCCTTTAGGACCCTTCGCAAACCCATTTCACTGCACACAAAAGTTTGAAATAGTCTGAGGGAAGACCCAAGGTATGTCCATTTTAGTGAGAAGCATTCTCCAAATCTCTACAACAGTGAAGGGGGATGTGACTATGGATTCTGCATCACTGCAACAAAGGGGGCACACATTGGGAATATGATAACCCTTTTTTGAAGGATATCCAAAGTAACGACCCAGCCTTTAAGAGCAGTCCACATAAAAAACAACACTTTAGAGGGGGATTTACTTTTCCACTCTAGCAGCCAAGGAAAAGGATCCTTCGTCGGCTTGCAAAACATCCGATAGCACAATTTCACCAAGAAATTGCTATTAGCCTCCAATCTCCATCTGCAAAGATCTTTCTTATCTAAAGAACGATGGTAGTTATCGAGGATACCCAATATATGAGCCATGTTATCGATCTCCCAATCATTAAGGTGCCTTCTAAGAGGAATATGCCAATATTTTCTTCCTTCTTCCTCTACCCAATAATCAATCACAGATGCATTCTTATTAAAGGTAATGTTGAAGATAGAGGGAGTTTCTAATTTTAAAGGTCTATGACAACACCAAATATCATCCCAAAAATGAGTGTTATGCTTGTTGCCCACCTCCATATGAATAGCCTCTTTGAATCTCTGGAAAAAAGGCATGATGCCTTTCCAAAGGCTGGTCCCATGAGTACCCGCAACACATGCCGAATCCCATTTATTTATGGTCCCATACATCTCAACAATCACCTTTCTCCAAAGTGAGTTTTCCTCAGTCCCAAAGCACCATAGCCACTTTGTAAGAAAAGATGTGTACTTCCTTAATCTTTCTAACCCCCAAACCCCCACTTCCTCGGGCTTACAAACATCGTCCCAAGCCACAAGATGGGGGACCTTTAGCTTCCTTCCAAGTTCCAACCCCTCATCGGAAATCCCTTTACATCTTTTCTATCAAATCAGCTAATGGGATGACTAGGAGAGACAGGAAATACATGGGTAATGATGTAAGCACCGATTTGATTAAGGTGATCTTCCCGCCGTTGGAGAGATATATCCCCTTCCATCCCCCCCCCCCCCAACATATTCCAAATCCTGGTTATAACATTATTCCACACTTCTTTTCACTTGAATTTAGCACCGAGAGCAAGGCCCACGTAAGTAGAAGGAAGATTTTCCATTTGGCAGCCTGACACCTCAGTGAGTTCCCTAAAATTTGGTACATGGCACACTCCAAAAATTATACTCTGAGATAAATTAACCTTCAGCCCCGAGACTACCTCAAAAGATCTAATAACACACCTTAGAAGCCTCAATTGGTTTCTGGAGTTTTTGTAAAAGATCAAAGTGTCATTGAAAAATTGAAGGTGAGAAATCATTGCCGCCCAGCAATGCTTTGGAAAGGAGAGTCTCAAAAGCCTCAATGACCATAAGGAAATTAAGAGGAGAGGGGTTCTCCCTGCCTCGATCCTCTTGAACTCCCAAAATATCTTATTGGAGAGCCATTCACCAACACCAAATAGGTAACCGATCCGTAACACTTCCTCATCCAACTCTTCCATTGAATGCCGAACCTTCTCAACATATAATTGAGGAAATTCCAGTTAACCCGGTTGTAGGCCTTTTCAATGTCAAGCTTGCATAAAATGCATGAGGATCCTTCATTTATGATGGAATCAATGCATTCATTAGCAATCAAAACAACTAAGATTTGTCTACCTCCCACAAATGCTCCCTAGAAACCCAAAATAAGAAGGTGCATTACCTTTTTCGATCTTGCCACCAACAACTTGGAAATAATTTTGTAAATGCTTCCCACGAGACTAATCAGCCTAAAATCTTGAATCCGTTTTGCCACCTCTTTTTTTGGAATGAGAGATATCTGAGTAGCATTACTACCTTGTCTAGAAACCCATTATGATAAAACTCATCCACAGTTAGTAGAAACTCCCATTTCAGAAACTCCCATAGAGAAGCCATCCGGGCCTGGGGCCTTGTCACCGTCAAATCCCCAAATAACTGCCTTGATTTCCTCCTCAGGGAAAGAACGTTCCAGCCAGTCCCTTTGCTGCTCATTCAGCTGAGGAAAGGTCACTCCATCAAGGTTAGGCCTCACCATCCCACAATTTGTATATAGGTCCCTGAAGAAATCTGGTCAGGTGTGTATTGATACCTCAATGAGGTTGACGGGAGCAATCTGTGATGTGGTTGTTCTAGGGTGTATCCCTTAGCTTGGTGGAATCTGGGTTTTTGGGTTTGTGTTTGGCTGCCCTATTTTTGTTTGTATCCTTAGCAGGGTGATTTCCCTTGGATTATTGCCAATGTACATAAAACGCTAATTGTTTTTTGGGCACTTTAGACCAAGCTTCTGATGAACTGAGTTTTATGTTGATATCAATCTCTCTCTCTCTCTCTCGTCTTGGCCTATCCTCTTTTGTCCTGGGCTTCGACTCCCTAGTTTACTGATTAAAAAAATAAAATAGGCTGCTAAATTGTTTGTATGATACTCTCCTGTGTAAGGTTTCTCAAAGATCTTAGCTTCTGTCCTTTGGCTTCCTGTGACAGGCCTTGAATCATCTGCATTCCAACCGGTTGGTTTTCTTTGTTTTTACCTAGTTTGCTAGTACCTGCTTACCTTAAGAGGAGTTTGTCGATGATTTTGGATATGTGCATTTTAATCTATCCAAAATAATAATAATAATAATGACAGTGATTGCCATCTAAGGTACAGTTCAGATAATGTTCCAAGGTTATTTACTTGATATATGTATTGGATGAAGCATTGTTTTAGTTTCTGTTTTTTCAAAACAATTAGCTATATGAATGTTCTTAGCATTCTGTTTGCTGTTGTTTAAACTCGTCAAACATTGACCCATCTTACTGGCAGGTTTGGCACTGGATCAACCTTGCATGGATCGGATGAGTCAAAGAAATTAGAGGACCAGAAGAGGAAGGCCAGGGCAGAGAGGTCTCCATTTTTGTGCAACCTTTCTTCATTATTCATTCGTGCGAGTGTTGGGAAATTGAATTCACTGATCACTAATGTATCTGTATCTCATGCACAGATCGTTGGTAACCTACTAGAATCTAGATAGGCTTTGAGCCCATTTCTTATGTTGTTTCACAGGTTTGGGCTTCCAGCACAATCTGTGGCCGATGAGGAGGCAAAGAAGAAAGCTCGTTTAGCCAGATTTACACCAGCTGTAAAGACGGATTCTTTGGAAGAAGACAAAAAGAAGGCAAGGGCAATCAGGTCAATATCACAATTTTTTTATATATAATTTTATTATTTTTTACTCTTTTCTGTTGGTGGACATTAATTGCACTTCTATTTTGCAATGTAAGAGTGTAGGCCTTGATTTCTACTTGAACTTTAATGCCAATTATTGGCTTTTCATGTTTTCTCAGGTTTTCACAATCTCCATCTGATGCTTCATCACCGGTGAATGGGAAGGTCAACTCTGAGCTTGTAGGGCCTTTGTTCTTTGGATAATTTTTGGTAGACAAGATTAGACAAAAAATGTCTTCATATTTAAGCTGTTCCTAATGCTGGTCCTTTTGTTGATTCTTGTCAGAAGACAGCTATTGTAGGGAAGCCCCATGGAGGGACCTGATCATCGATGGCTTTGCTTAATAGTAAGTCTCAAGTTCAACCATTTCTAATTTAATGGCTACCTGCTTTTCTTTCCTTTCATCTGAAAGACCACTGAATTCGCATCTCATTTTATAAAGCTGCTATTTGATTATTTTTGCCTTTCCCTTATGACAGATCTAGTCTTCTAACATTTTGTACTTCCCCAGAGGCTTCTAAACCCATCTCTACTTTTGCATATACGGTCTCGCGCTAATGACCAGGGTTGCAGCACAGTTAGTTCTGAGATACCTTCCCTTGAAGGATGGAACAAAATTGGTGGCATGGGGATGCATTTCAGATGTATTTATGACGTTATAGCATGAAGAAGAATGTAGGATGCTATTGAATTACAAGGATTAATTTTTTGCGAACATGGCTGATATTTATTTGTTTAATTCCAACTTCATTTGTTTGATTTGCAAATATCCAACTTCAGCGGAATTTGCCAACAATGCTCTAGTTTTGAACTTGTATTTCTCTTGGATGAAATGAATGTAGCTTTGAACTTGTGTAATTAAGGTTACAATGCAGTTGATTTTAGCTACTAGGAGTTTTAAGTAGTCCCTTTAGATGTAAGTACTGCAAAATGGCGTTGGTGTTGACCTTTTCAATTTCCACTGGTTGCGTTTTGGGTCTCTGCATTTGGAATGCAACCTCTTCTGGCACGGCCTCTCTTGTTTTGATATAGTATTTGTGTGCGTTCAAATGAAAATTGAAGTTGTGTTGAAATATCTATATTCTATAGGTGGTCAATGTAAGGTTTATGAAGCATGCATATTGGAACTGTTTTTTCTTTGAAGAATGTAGTGATGAAGAGCTAAGAAGCTCATCAACTTTAACTTTGAGACTTCTATAAAAAAAGTATAGTATTGACTTTTTAAATAAATTTCTCTGAAACAATTTGGTGCTACATGTAAGAAACTGATTTACCATGTTGAAGAATTAGAGCCACAGGTGATTGTTGGAGCCAAATCTTTACTTCCACAGTATTGGGATGATGATATCCCTTACTCTGTTTATGGTTCGAACGTAATTGTTATTGTTCAAAGAAGCTCAGAATGGCCAAAGGCTTAAAGCAACACTTGGTAAACTGTGTTTTGTAGGCCAATATTACTGAACCACAGCAGGAAAAAGATAATTGGTGAGGTTAGAGGTGAATCATATTTTCATGTAATGCTTAAGAATGACCAACTGGAATTTTTAAGCAACTGTAAATGAACTATGAAGATCATGCTCGAAGGAACGGTTTCAAGGGTTTTTACTTGTTAGTGGTTTGCAACTTCCGTAGTTTCTGTCTCTACCAACCAAAATTTCCTTTGCCTTTTCTATCTCTAGTAATTGAGCAGTCCACTTGTCATACTAAGCCTATTTTAATTAAGCCAATGAACCTTAGTATGATATTTGGATATTGGGTTTATGGTTGTTGATATATGACAGGAATCGAAGTCATTGACAGGCGAATGGCGTCACAGTTGACCAAGCAAGTGGCTTGGATTATTGAATCTTGACAATCATATTTATCACATTAGCTTTATCTATGAAGTTGTTTTTGAAAAGGACCCAGGAGACCATAGAAAGTCTACCTGCATGAAGCAATTGAGAGCTGAATCCTTCATTAAATATTTTTTATTCCCAAGTTAAGAGAAGCCTTGTCAAGTTTGATCATCAACTATAACGATTTTGAACTATGTTTTAGACTATAATCTCCTTGTGAGCTGCATCATTTTAGTAGCCATGTGTTCGGAAGCAATTTAGCTAAGTTCGACACACTCTCATCATGGTTATAGTTGTGATGGCTTTAGATGCAACCACCAATATTCCTTACAGCCATATCATGGTCCTTGGTTTGACTATGTAATTAAATGGCATCAGTTCTCCAAACAACTCTGGAAGTTTCAGTTAAAGCAGCTGAGGAAACCCACAGTTGTTTAACTGAGATATATTTTTTATTTTTTTAAGTTTCATATGCCATCTTCCAGGCAATTCTCCTGAAGAGAGCTTTTCCTACAATCTCTGGTGAGAGAGCTTGATGATGAAATATTTTGGGGAGCCTAGGTTAGAATACATCAATAATTTTTTGCCCTTTTTCCTTTTGATACAAATGGAGAGAAGGGGTTGAAAGATTAGATCTAGAACCTCTTGGACTAAGAATTAGGCATGTATGGGCACTCTCCCAGTCCCTTTTATTGAAACAGGAGGATGGCAGCATGAACTCCTACTGATCAGATGGGAATCTAAAAAAAAAACCTATAACTGTGATATCATCATGGAAATGTCTCCTCACCCCTCATCTATCTTTTTCAGGTCTGAGTACCCCATTTCTATCTTTTTTGCTGCTTCTTGGAGTGCAGCTTTAATATGTCTCCTAGTGATTCCCTGCACAAATGAGAAAATATAGTAATAGTAGGTAACATTACTATTTATGAAACTCAAGTAGAGAGATTGAAATCTTTCAAAAAAGTAGAGATTGGATTCTTACACTGCGTGGATAGCTGTGGACAATATCAACAGCTTCCTGATTGCTAAGGTGCTCCCACAGACCGCCAGAGGCGAATATAAGAAACTGATCTTTGGGGTAGAGTTTCTACACTAATATTGATAGTTCGGCGCTAAGGATTGATTTGCTGAAGGCAGTATAAACCTCAATAGTAGAGGTTCTCTGTTGAACTCTGCCTTCTTCAGCTAGACATCACCGATGGATCTTGAGACCTGCAAAATAACAGTGATATATCAGAACAGTGCTTTTTTGCCAGCAGAGTTGTTCAATGTGGTTTTTGTTGCAAAACTAACTAAACAGTTTTCCTCATTAAAATGGAATACCGAGCTAAACATGCTTAAACACTGATGAAAAAGACAGTAGTTTCGATAAAATGAAATGAAATAAAGTGCAAAGAAAATCACCTGTACAAGGCCCTTCACACATCAAATCTTGTGTTTTAAAACCACAATCTGTGAATCATCAGGATGCATCGAGCACAGCTCCTCTCTCACAGATTCGATACTCGCATTGTGCTCTGTTGAGAACTGAATAGCTGTGATCTCTCTGATGTCCTTCTCTGATCTCCCTAACACCACCCAAGAATCTTCACCATTTGCAATAAATAGCAGTCCATTACATATAATTCATACCAAACAACATGAACCCACTGATGCAATTTGTGGCTTATTTAACCACTGATTCCTTACAAGAGAGAGGAATGCATCTTTTGTCGTCGAGAATGCTTTGCTTATAACATCAGCTGCCACCCCCTGAAGCTCTGATGCCAATTCTGCACAACAAAAATTTGTCAACTCAGCAACCATAGGTTAGCTATCTATATTGACTATGTCATACAAAGAAGAGAATTCCTACACAGGCAGAACAAAGATTTCACAAGAAAGTAAATAGAAAGAGAATGCCATTTGTGTTTGATGCTCGATTCGTTTGTAGCTTTATTTGCACTGACAACTGGGATATCATTATGAAATTCCAAATTAACAAAACCTCCAAATGTTCACTAATTTCCTGCTGAAACCAAGAGTTGCTCTTGTTGAATGAGCTGGATTCCTTATGCATTCAAGTGATTGAGACCATTAAATTTTGGATGCAACGCAAGAGAATGTGCAGTTAGTCTATAGTCCTTAATCACCCAACAATTTATCTTTCTTGGTCTGGTCTTGAAGTCCCACTCTTGAGTGGGATTCTTATTTCCAGCTGACCAGTTTACCTGTTGTGAGATTTTATCAACTACAAACCAATACAGCTAGAAGTCTAAAATGTGTAAGAGAGGACTTCCAAAAGAAAACAAAAAATAAAGAATGTGTAAGAAAACTCTATCTTCCAACTTGTAATGTGGAATGCAGAAATAATACTAGTCGACATCATTGACATGGCAGGAATTTCATTAGAAAAAAACAAATGGACAACTTGTCATTCGGCATTAGCATTTTGGTGGATGTTTTAATTGAAGGTGAAATCTCATAAAAAATAAAAAATAAATCTTTCTGAAAATATGTTTCCAACCCAAAACAAAGAGTTTATGGAAATAATTTATAGACTGAGTGAAGCAATAACATACTCTTGAAATCGTTGAACAGGTGGTCATTTATGAACCGGGAAGTATCTGGACCTCCGTGGCCGTCATAGATCCCTAGAAACGTCCCCTGTGGGCCGAAATCATCTGAGAGCTCAATTGCCCTGATTCAAGCTGACTCTGATCCTCCAACAAGCTGTTAACTTGGGAGTTACCACCTCAAGTTTTTGTAAGCACACCTCATTTTTGTAAGCACACCTCACTGCGAAGCACATCTAAGCCATTTTATAAGCACACCTCCGTGATTTCCAATTATACCCTTATCTATTCTTAACCGGTCCTGCTATGTTTTAATATGCACACCTCCATTTGAATTCTTCATCTTACGTACCGGCATCTCCAACGTGCTACTGTTCCCTCTCACCCTACCTTCTTCCTTCGTTTATCCGGTAACTCCAACTGTTCCCTCCTTCCCACCGGCATCACTGGCAACATAATTATGTCTCCATGGCAACAGCGGAACTTACCTTCAACCCCTAGCACCGATGAAGCCGCCCACCACCGGTCAGGTAAGAGAAGTTTTATTTTTTTTTGTTAAAAAAGATCTTCAAAAATACCATCCAAAGAAATTGATTGGAAAAAATTAGTGTAAAGAAGCGTAAAC
>JAOXJP010232875.1:0-10399 GCA_025762735.1 Platanus orientalis | reverse complement strand
GGGTAGTATATGCTAAAGCACACATGAGCGGCGTTACGGATCTTAGAGTGTGACATTACACATTCCTTGTAGGAGGGGTTTTTTAACTTACTAATTTGTAGCATATATATATATATATATATATATATATATATATATATATATATATATCCAGTTACTATCCTCAATTATCAAACATTCATAAAGAAGCATAATCATAAGATAATAACATCCATCCATAAAGTGCAGCGAAAATATAAACATATACATTCTAAACTACGCAACGGAAAGAACTCAACAATATCTCCAACATCAAACTTTAAAGCTATAGTCTCCAAATAAACAGTAACATCATGTGGGCTTCTAAACTGGCCAACAAACAAAGCATTTCTAACGTAATTACAAGTACCTCAAAATAATGTCTATCACCATAAATTCCTGTTCATATATGAATAAGTGCTAAACATAAAATGAACATAAAGAAGTAAACAAGCAACCCTCTCTCCCACAATTTATCCTTAGGGCCGAACCTGCAAGATACTAGATACTATTGTGTACCACCTAAAAGGGTGGTAAAAACATGGGTAAGTTATAAAGCTTGTGAGAGGACATATATAATGTCCCACGGAATAAATCAAATGTCACGAGTACGGAATGATACCAGATCAGAATAGATGAATTATATAAGAGTCAATCTAACTACAATAATAATCAAAATCTAGTAAAGGTTCTAGAAGTGTATAAGCTGAATCAACAAAAGCTCATAACTGAAACAAGTAATGTGTAGCTCATAAGAAAAGTGCAACGTGCAATGTAAATGTTCACTTTAAAAATACTCATAAATAATTAGGCCTTAACACCTCTCAAATACGCTTCCTTAGCTAATAAATATCAAAACAAATGCATGCTCATGGAAGTCTAATGCAACTCTTAAACTCATATAACTCATGAAGGGTTTTCAATAAAGTACACCTTGGATCAAAACTACTAAACCCATGTAGGGTTCCTGAACCAAATCTCGTCAAAACACCTTGTAACGAATCCAATAGATTAGCCCATGTAGGGCCTCTAATAAAACTGAAATCATGTAACCCATGTAGGGTCTCTACAAAACATAAAATCTCATATGACCCATATAGGGTCCCTGACAAAACTGAAATCTCAAATAGAAATGGTGGGCAACTAGTACCATCTTCACCTATTAATGCCACCCGATGATTGGGTCCAAAAATGGGTCATAAGAATAGTGTAGCCCACAAAAAACCCCTAGGGCATCAAGGGTTAACCCGCAAAGATCCCCTAGGGCATTAAGGGTTGTGGGCAATTAGTGTCGTCTTCGCCTATTAATGTGGCCTAATGATTGGGTACCTAAACTGAAATGGGTCAATAGACCAATATAGCCCACAAAAATCCCATAGGGCATCAAGGGTTAGCCTGTAAAAATCTCTCAAGACATTAAGGGTTAGCCCACAAAAATCCCCCAAGGCATCAAGGGTGTAAGAAACTAATGCCGTCTTCACCTATTAACGTCACCTGATGATTGGACCCAAAATAAAATCCTTAATCAAAATAGTACTCTGAAATCTATGCATATGTAAAGTAATATGTAACTGCGTAAGAATGCAATGTAAGAGATGTCCATGTAGTAAAAATTCATAAGTGAGACCATATAAAACCGGGCTAGGATTAGGTACAAAAATCAAATTTTTCTGATGTATTAGAATGACATTAGGAGGCTGACACATCAGTGTTGAATAGTGTCTTTCACTTTTTGGGGGGTGCTTATCACTTTTCAATTCTGATGTGTCTACCCCCTGATGCCATTCTAATACATAGGGAAAAGTTGATTTCTATACCTGATCTTTTTCGTATAAAACCCATACCTAAAACCAACCATACAGTAATAGCTCATCATACCCACACCAAAACCAAATCCTCGAAAATTCCTCTCATAACTTTCCATAACCAACAATAGTATAAAAGTCCCAAACAAGTCATGTGAATGCAATGATACTAATATGGAATTCATCAAATCAAGTGTAAGTAGATATAATCAAGTGAAAAGCATAATAATAGTGTGGGCATCACAGAAAGACTAGGGGGTCTGCTCACCCCACTTCGGGGGACCATGCCCAACCAACTTGGGTCGGCTTCGGGGCTGTGGTTTAGAGTCGCCACCAACTCAGGTTTTTACAGACGGGGTTGGATGTCTACCTGGGCCTTGCAGCCCGGGCTAGGCATTTGGGCCTAAGGTTTGACTCTCGAACTAGTCTTGGATTCCTAAGATTTTTAGGATAAGCTGTTTGGTTGTAATTGGGGAAGGTATTAGGCACCCTAATTACCCACCTTTTTAGAGTGACTCCTCTGACCTAGCAACATCTTAATATTATTGAACAAGACAGGAGAAGTGGGATTTTGATTATTTTTTGTCAGTACGCCTGAACTTGCATTCAGTACACCTGATCTTGGTAGTGCGCCTGAATTTTAATTCAGATTCAACTTCAGACATATTACTTGAAATTGGCTTTAATGAGTTCATTTTATTGATAGAGACCTATACTGAGATTACAAAGGTTTAGATAGGGGCTTATTAGGGTTTTGGAACATGAAAATCCCTAACCACTCTCTGGTTTATTGGGAAGGGGTAAAATAAGAATTGTTCCCTCAGTACGCATGATATTTTAGGCATACGCCTGATCTTTCGTATACCTGATATTTTACGGAGTGAAAGTTTAGGTGTAATATCTTGAATGGACCCCACTTGATTGTTGGAGTTCCTCTAAGGATCTAGGAGTCTTCCCTGAGGTATGCTTGGGGGGTTCTGTAGGTCAATAAACCACTGTGGCTCACTGCACATTTAGGGACACCCAAAATGTATTTTCAGACAAGTATACCTGAAACAATAGGGTACGCCTAATCTTAATGTACGCCTTATCTTTCACAGAGTGAAAGATCAGGCATACTGATCTAAATGGGCCCCACTTAGTCATTTTAGCACATTAGAAGAGCTAGGATTATTGATGAGGGACTTCTGAGGGTATAAGGGTCTTTATGAGCCACTGGACATTTAGGGACAGACAAAAGGCCTTTGATCTAGGTACGCCTGAAATGACAGGGTATACCTAATCTTATTGTATGCCTGATCTTTCATAGAGTGAAAGATCAAGTATACTATGTCTGTTCCAAAATCCAACAGCCTATTTTTTTGGTTTTCGGGCCACTTCCTGAGGTCTGTTGGGTCTAGGATTTTTCAAAGGGGTGGGTGACTACCTTAGAGAGTTCTCTGAGAAACCCAACCCTATTGAACAAGGGGAGATCCTTCTTTGAATTTTTTAAAGAGGAGGGTTGTGTGAAGCTTAGCACATAACATAACAAAAATGGTAGTTGTGGGACCCATTTCGGGAATTCTACACATGGGGTTGGGCCCAAATTTGGTGGAGAACATGTATAGGAGATCATGAATCTACTACTTAAATTTGAAGGCCAAACAATATATACACAGGAATTTATTTAATAAACAAGACAGATGACTAATGAAATACAAACTAAAGACAACAAAAAAATTAATTCATAAGAAATTAAAGGAAAATGCAAAATTGTAGAGAAATGAATTGCAAGAATTTATTTAAGCATCTAAATTAGTTAATCAAATAATAGAATAAAAATAAATGCAAAATAGATTTCGTAGGTAAAATTAAAATTTGAACATTACCCCTGGCTCTATCTAGATAGTGTGTGAACACACTTATTTAGTGGGGAAGATGGGTCCACTTCTGACTTCTGAGGTCAAATGACTTCATCTTGGGCTCAACTTTAGTGGATGGATGGGTCACTGAGATAGTGACTCATGGTCAAAAGAATAACACCCCACCCCTCCCCTTGAGGGAGTTAGGGTTCTCATGCCAAAAACAATATAAAAAAAAGTATAGGGGAGACAAAGCTTGTCTCCCCATGTCCCACAAAAGGGGTGGTGTTTTTGGACCCATTAATGGGTTCTTTATAGCATGGAGGAGTCTAAACAAATAAAAAAAGGAGGGGGGGGGAGACCAACCTAGTTGAATACTCCCCTTCTCTTTTTTCCCTTTTCTTTTCTTTCTCTTTCTTTCTTTCTTTCTTTATTTCTCTTTCCTTTCTCACCTCTCTTTTCTTTCTCTTTTTCTTTCTTTTTCTTTTTTTCTCAGGGGTTTTTTCTTCTCCCCTTCCAACGAATTAAGGGGGTGGTTTATAGGTGGGGACCAAGGGGTGGATGACATGGGCATCCATGTCATAGGAAGAATGAGTGGAGGGGAATGATGGTGAGGTGGAGGCCAAGGGAGGCTTCTAGAAGATGGGAGGTGGCAAGCAAGAAGGTGTGTGGTCCTCATAAGGAGGTGGGGGCGAGTGAGAGAGGAGGGGTGAGGTGGTGGACAAGGTGGTGGGACCCATGCCAAGTCGATGGTGGAGGAAAGGAGGTGAAAGGGGTGGTGGGGCCCATGGGAATGTGTGGTGGGAGGAAGGAGGTGGGAGAGGGGTGTAGGGGTTAGGGTAGTGGTCCCTAGGGTTTATGCCCTTTATTTGGAATATTTCAAATGAGGGGTATAGGATTAAAAGTTCTTTTAGGGGCATTTTAGAAAAAAAATGAGATTTTTTGAAAAAAGGTAATGATTGGTTTTTCTAGAATTTTTCCTTTTACTATCTAGGCTTACTTTTTAGGTTTTATAACTCTGAAAATCTTCAGGTTTATGAGTTTTTTGCATCTCCTAAATGTTCTGGTCATAACACAATTGTCGAAATCAGATTCAGAGTAGGGTAAGTGGGTCAAAACTAACTTCGACTAACCCCGAAATGACTTGCACCTATGAAGGGTAAAATGATAAAATTTACTTTTAAAATCTTGATATGAAAGATGGCCTTTAGAGTTTGTGAGACAGAGGCTTTGACTATTCGTAAATCCGATACTCGAGTCAAAAGCTATGTTTGAAACCCTGAATGGTCCTGGACCAAATTTCCTACAAGCTTGAGATAGATTTTTCTTAGGCTTTAAGTGAGAATAATGGGGATCATGATATCTTGAAACTATGAGTCCACATGACTTAATAGGTAGACAATTTGATTCCCGGTGAACTTTCGAGAGGTTCTCAAAGTAAGGTTACTTAACCAAAATATATACCTTGGATTTGTGAAGAACTAGGCAATTGGGTTGTGTTTGATCTATCAATTGACTTTTTTATCAGGGTTTTTATCAAAGATCTCAAAAAATATGAGAAAATGAGTCTGACTTTGAGGGATTTGAGTTCCTGAAGAATTTTCAAAGGCTCACTAAATGTCTAAGGATGATAAAAGTGGTTTTGTTGTGATTTGAGAGAGAATGGGGGTAATCAGGGCATATTAGGTCTCATGGGGGTCCTGATGTGGATTTTCTAGAGAGATCCTAGACTTGCCAAGATGGGGCCACTGACTAGCTGAGTTTTTGATCTGTGACGATCTTTCGGAGGTTTATAGAAGATTCATCTCTTACCATAAAATAATAGGGTTTGTTCTGGAGAGATTGAAGAGATTGGTGTACACTAGCCCTAGTAATACTTAGGTTTGATGGCTAGCCTTGAATTCTTGGAAAAACTAAGAATTAGCTTTTGAATTATCTGAATTTGGCTGTTCGGAGGCCTTTTGGGGACCAACAGAAGGTCAGATATGGCCAAAGTTGTCTTTTGGGGGTTTGGGGAAATATTATAATTTTGGGGTTTCTTGAGTCCCTGGATATCACAGTTATTTAGACAGTTTTGTAGATGATCAGGATAGGAGGGTGCGGGATGTGAATTGGAGCTTTTTCGGTGACTGGGTAATGTTTTAGGGTTTACCGAGGGTTTAACTCTGAGAGAAATGGTGAATTTTGGAGATATGGGGGTTAAATGATAATTTCCCTGACCTTTTGTGCTTCAATGCGGGAAGGCTTATGAAGGTTAGGGAGTCTTGGAGAAAATGTGTCAAATAGCCTGAAGTTGAGATTTTTAAAGGTGTAGGGGTAAAATAGTAATTTTCTAACCCTTTGATGCTTTAATGTGGGAAGGTTTATGAAGGTTGGAAAATTCAAGATAAGATGGAGCTGATAGATGAAAATTTGGACCCTCAGAGTCCTAGAGTGTCTTTAGGGTTTAGCTTGGTTGATCTTTTGATAGAGTTTGGACATCATTGTTATGTTTGCAACTAGAGTATCCATTGAGAATGCTTGCTTATCTAAAGCTCAGGGGTATCTAGATTTTGGCTTTATTCCATGCTATAATAAACCCATTTAATTCTATTAATCGACCCAAGTCAAAATTTGGGTGTTGACAGGGGGCGTTACACATACATCATTGAAAATATATAGAATTATACTTTCCAATGCAACAACCTATGAGTGAATTGGAGTTTTCTAGAGAAAGTTATGACTGTTTAAGTATGAAATGTCTGTACTGAAAGAAATCTAGGATTTTTTAGGAAAATAAATAATTTTGATCGATCGAAAAAGTATTTTTGAGGGATTGGGATTCTCTTGAAAAAAATGGTGTTCAAGTGTTTCTCAACAAGAGAGATCAAAAATAATTTTGAGTGCTCAAACCATTTCAAGTGATTGAAAATAATTTTGATCGGTAAAAAATGTGTGAAATCCACATTAAGATTTGTCCCAACACATGTTTTACCCTATTTTCATGGGGAACCCTCATGGAATGACCCTAAACCCTATTTTGCTCAAGCCATTCTTCCATGTACTGTGCTCTAGGGTTAGTAAACCTCCTCTATCTAATCCAATTACCATATAGCAGACTCATGAGTGTCGGCTGCTCTTTTAGGGTTAAAATAACCTATAGAAGGAAAAAAAATATAGAAAGGGTTAAGAACTTTGGGAGAATTGGGAAAAATGGAATAATTCTCCTCCAAGAGCAAGGTTAGTCCCAAATGCTTGTATTTAGCTTAGTATATAGTTTTCAGTTTTCACTACAGATTCTTATAGATTCATGGGCTTATGGTTTAATCTCAGAAAAGGATCAAGATTTGAAAGAAAAAAAAGGATTTTCGTTAAAAAAACCTTGGAAACAAGGGATTGAGAGCACATTGTACGTTGAAATACTTAATATACACCCTCTCCTTCTCTAGATTCTTAGTTCTATTGACTACAAACTTTTATTTGAGAGATTACTCATCTATTCTCTATGGAATTGATTGTTTGTAAGTAGATATGCAATCTATGCACTCTTCCTACTTGTAGGTTCATACATATGCGGTTTATACTCTATGTTTGAAGGTTGTGGTTTGTTCTTCATGGTATTGATGTTTGGATCCTAGTTTAATTGATTTAAGCTTGATTAGAATCTTCTAATTCACTATGATTAGTGGATTCTCATAGTTTTGAATGGGAATGATAATTTCATGTGGTGTCTCTTTGATTTCCATTTGATTCCCTATAGTCCATCATCTTTACCCTTTGCTTTCATGGTCATATGATTAGTTATCCGTGAATTTATTAGTTTATAACATGCCTATGGATTCTTTGCCCAATTCTATTGCTTGTTTTGGTGGATTTTCATTTGCTTCTTATTAATTCACATGGATTTATGTTGATTTGACTAATTTTCATGCTATAATCATTGAAATTTTGTACTCATGATTATAATTCATATCCATTGGTAATTTTGGTAGCCTAAGCATCATTAATTCCATAAATGATTACATCCGATATTTTGAGAGCATCTTACATGGGTTTTCTACATGAATTTTAAAGCTTTGGAGCTATTTTGCCTTATCCCTAGTTGAATTTGGCATGAGAGATGTTTTATATTACATGGTTTTCTATATGTCCTTCGATTTGAGTCAGACACTCTTATTTTCACTTTGTTTTGATTTTACATGTGAGATTTGCATCATTGGTTTTGGTACTTCATGAGATTGGACATATGGATATATATTATTCAACATATTTATATAGTAGCTATATTATGTATTTTGGTATGTTATTTTGAATATGATTATTTGATTTTACACCCTTGTCATGGTGAATTTTAGGGGGTTACCCTATTTTGGGGAAATTATATAGCACACACTCTTGATGCCTTGAGGCATTTTTTGCAGGCTAACCCTTGTTTAGGGGAATTTCAGTGGACTAGATCCTTATCCGGGGGAATTTTAGCAAACAAAAACATACCCTTGTCCTAAGGAATTTTATAGGACCACCCTAGTCTAGGGAATTATATAAGACATGCCCTTGATGTCCTAGGGGATTTTTGCGTATTAACATTGGTCTACATGCCCCTTTTTAGGTACCCAATCACTAGGTCATATCAATAGATGAAAACAGTCATAGTGGTCCACTACTACTATATGATTTGATTTGTCGGAGACCTAACATGGGTTATTTGCATTTGATTTGATTTGTCAAAGACCCAACATGGGTTGTTTGCATACGAATTGATTTTTTGGAGACCTAACATGGGTTGTTTTCATATGATTTGATTGTTTGGAGATCCAACATGGTTTGTTTGCATATGATTTGATTATTTGTCAAAGACCATACATGGATTATTTGCATGATTTAATTTATCAGAGACCTTACATGGGTTACTTGCATGGTATGGCATTTGAAAGAGACCCTTGTGGGTTAGCATATAACATATGCACACTTCACTTTTTTTTAAAAACCTCTACGGTTATTTTAAAGCATAGATATACTTTGAATCATAGTAAGGATATATGTATAATTTCTTTGTTACACTTGCATATACTTTTTGGTATCCTTACTCTGATTCGATTCATCCTCATCTACTATTGTGCTTCCTTTGACCTATTTACTCTGTCATATAGTTTGAATATCTTCTTGCTGAGCCCGTCAAGTTTACTCAAGTTGGCACCACCCTACATATTGAGGCTAATGAAGTATGTATCATGCGGTCCACTTGAGGTGCGAGTTGGGTGGTCATTCCCATTTTTTAGTTTTGTTCTACTTTACATTTAGACATTGTATATAGAATATTTGTACTTATTATTTAGTTGAAGATGTACCCCTTTGAGGATGGGGAATATTATTGGCTTGTGGAAGCCTTTTATTTTGACATTGTACATGTGAGTGTTTAATCGGTTTAGATATGGACATATTTAATTTCTGTTGCAATTGATTGTAATTAGATATATCAATTTTATTATTTTGCTGCACATTGGTAAGGTATATGGCGAATGAATAAGAAATCCACTGATATATGTGAATGTGAATGGTTGGTATAAGTTACATGTATTATTCCATTGCGATGTATTTTGATATGAAATAGATGTAAAGGATTAAAAAGCTATGTGAAAAATTTATATTAGACTTTTGCATTGAGGATAAGTGTTACACTCTAAGAAAGGGATCTCCCCACCATGAGATATAGGTTCAGGGTGTGTCATCCAGTGTCACCATCCGGATTTGGGTCACGAATATGGGCCTTGGATTCGGGTCATGACAAGTCCTCTCTCTACTCTTTATAATCTCCCCTTGACTTTCTCTCTTCTTCTCTTTGTATTTCTTTTATCTTTTTCCACTCGCACATGACCCTTTAGATAGGGTGTGAAGTGAGGGCTTGACTTCAATCTCCATTCAGGCTAAAACTTAGTTGCTAAAGGGAGGAAGATAAGTTCCATTCAATGTTCATACTGGTAGTCAACTTTGACTAACATGGACATCAGATTACAATGCCTAAGTCGCCAAGCACTTCAGATGGAACTAAAGCATGCAATGACCAGGTTTCATCATTTTGGGTGGTTTAGAAAATCTCAAGGCATTGAGGCAGATCCAAAGCGTATTTCAGTATAAGGAAGACAAAGGGTTTTAGATCCCCAACTTAATCACAAAAATGATGGTTTACAAGTAGAATTTCCTCAATCCATCCATATTCAATCTATTAGGATTAATCGAAAATTCAGATATATATGTTAAATATTTGGTGGATATTTTAAAATGGAATCGTATTCAATTTCCTTTATTTATTGGATATCATCTAAATATCCAAAGGCACAAACAATTTCTCATGTATTGCAATATAACCATATTTAATAATCTATAATACATACATACATATCTATATATAATAGAAAATTATATGTTGTTGTAAAATTAAAATGACAAGGCAAGATAGTATGTAAAACTAGACCTTTAAGGACTCTATATCATTCATCCCTTTTCTATATTACATCCATATTCCTTAAGACTCCCTTTTATAAGCATAGAATCGTAATGAGAGGATAATCAAAAGGTAAGGAATTAAACCAATCATTAATATACGCCACTCAAGGGGGGATTCTATTAATGAAGGGGAAACCCAAGAGGTAGAAACCCAAGTGGTAGAAACTCGAGGTGGAAACCTAAGTGGTCATCTACTAGTGCATGAATTCATTTATAACACTCCCCATTGGATACAATGCACTAATAATACAC
>JAOXJP010232874.1:0-10399 GCA_025762735.1 Platanus orientalis | reverse complement strand
GGGAGAATCTCTGTGTTGTGTTAGTGAACCATTTTATGACAAATCAACAACTGCATAATTTGAGGGTTAAGATATTCCTTATTTTATTGCCAAACACTCCGGTTGGGAAGAACACATCATTCTCCCCCAACTAAGACAACCGAATCAAAGTTTATTTATGATTTTCCAGTTGTAGCCCCGAACCCTTAGTGTTCATCTCCTGATTTAATCCATAGCTCTTTAGTTCATTTATGCCTTTTCTTTAGATTTAGTATGTTCAATCTTTTTTTTATCTTGAGGACACCATCAAACTCTTTTTGATTCTTGCAAATTTTCTATTTCCATTTTTTTTCCTTGTGATTATTTGTTCTTCAGTCCCTGTGGATCGACCCCGGTCTTGCCGGGTTTTTTTACTACTTTGCTACACCCTACACTTGGAGGTTATTCTACTCTATGTAGTATGCTCTTTGGAGTGCATTATTCAGATCGTAGCAGTGGTCCTAAGGGGAACTAGTAGATGAGAGTGATTTGGGCTAAAGAGAGGTGTGGAGGTCTCCTTAGCCACATGAGTGAGGGTTGAGGTGGAACCTCAACACAGGATTTATGGTTTTCTTAAGTTGAAGAGATGGGGGTGGCGGATGAAGGCCATGTGGAAAATGGTGAAGCAAATAGAGGGTGGATGTGTGAAGGGGAAAGCAAAGGTAGGGATTGGTTTAGGGGTTTTTAGGGTGAGGATGAAAGTAGCTAATGAGAGAATGAATCACGAGTGTTCATTAAATTAGGGCATGGGGTTGATGCCAAATCAATGGTGATAATCCATGCCCTTTTTAAGGATATTTGGGAGATCCATTAATGGGGCATTAATGAGGAGAGATGAATAATCTTCAAATTTGAAAAGTAATGATTGTTTTTTTGAAAACCATACCCCCTTACTGTTTGTCTATTTTATGGGTTCCCATGCTTGAAAAGTTGCTAATTCACTATGCTTTTTAGGCCTCTTGGATGTCCCAGTCGTAATGCGATTGTCGAAACTAAAATCAGACGAGTGTAAGTAGGGGAATTTCAAGTTGACTAAATCCAAAATGTCTCAAACACATGGTAGGGCAAAAATGATAAAATTAATTTATGGGTTCTTGATACAAAAGGTAACCCGCAGGTTTTATGAAGTACAAGTTCAAATCGTTTGTAAAATAGGTACTCGAGTTATAATTAGAACTCGAAACCCTATTTTGACAAGAGCCAAAACTTTAGTGGAGCTGGAACTAGAATTTGCTGAGTCTTTTGTAAAAAATATATGGGTGACAAGGTATTAAAGGCTTGAGAGTTTTAGAGACACAGGAGCTGACTGTCTAGCAATTGAATTATGGGGAAGTCTTTGAGAGGCTTTTGAAGGGGGGTCACTCGGTGAAAATGTATAGCCTTAATTTGTAGGAGAATGAAGAGTTGAGCTAGCCTGGGTTTATAAATGATTTTATTTGAGAGATGATCTTTTGAGGGCATGGAAAACCTGATAAATGAAGCCTAACCTCTCTGAATTTGGGTTTCAAGAGAAGTCTCGGGGTTCACCGAGTATTGGTATTAGTTAACAGTGTTTGAACTTGATTGAGAGAGAATGGGATGATTGAGGCCTATTGATTCTACTGATGACATTATTTGGGAGACAATTTTTTGAAGGTATCAGAATTACCGAGAAACTGACATTGACTAACTAAAATTTGGATTTCTAAAGCATTTTCGGTAGCCTATTGAAGGTCTGTCACTTATAAAAAATGCTTAGGCCAAGTTTGAAGACATCAAGGAAGTTGGGGTAGATGGGGTTCGTCAATGACTTGGATCGAGATATAGCTTATTAAAGATATGGCAAAGCTTGAGAAATGGCCACTGACTATTCAAAATTTGGCTATCCGAGGAACTCTTGAGGGCTTACCGAAGGTCAAATACAATTAAAACTGTCTTAGTAAGACTTGGGAAAGATCTGAGAGATCGGGGTAAATGGAGTTTGTTAATCACTTTAATCGAGAGATGGCTTATTGAAGACATGTAAAAAATTGAGAAATGACCACTGACTGTTCTGAATTTGGATGTCTAGGGAACTCTAGAGAGCTCATTGAGGGTCAAATACAAACCAAAATGTCTTGATATTTTGAGAGAACTAGAATATTGGTGGTTGTGGGGTTTACCGAGGACTTGACTCAAGAGACGACTTTTTGAAGATGATTAAAATTGGAGAGTGTAGGATCTGACTTGGTGTCTTTTGGGTGATGTGAGGAGTTCTAGGGGCTTACCGAGGGTCCAAATTTGATGAAAGTGAGCTATTTGAAAGTGTAAGGGTACAATTGTAATTTTTTTTTAGCTTGAGATGCTTCATTACGAGAAGGCTTATGATGGATGGAGAATATTGAAGAGAATGTGGTTTAAAATTTAGGGTTTGGACCCCTCACAATTTTGTTGGTGTTTCCTAGAAAGTTTGGGTTTGACTAAAAAAATGTGTTTGGTTGGTCTTGAGTAAGGTTTTGCCCAATGGCTTAAGGTTGATATTGACTTTTACCACCGGAGTATCCACGAGATGCCATAGGGAATGTCTAACCACTTAGGGTCTAGGTTTGATATTGGTATTTAGGGTTTAGGGGATGCTAGGGTTTTTGCCTATCTTTCCTAAATCGGGGTAGCCTAGAGTCTGATTCTATATTCTTCTTTAATGAACTTGTTTAGCTCCATTAATTAACCTAAGTCAAAATTTAGGTGCTGACAGTGGTGATTGGTCCAAGCCATGGTGCATGGCATTTAGGTTTTCATTTCTCTGAGCGTGATCGGTCACCACTTTTGATGATCAATCACGTCATGGCCTTGGTGATCGGTTATTAGGGCTAGTTTCTGAATTTCCTGTTTTGGGTTTCCAAAGTCCAATCCAATAGGTCCAAGGGTCTTGCAGCTAGTTCTATGCCATGCCTAGGTCACTTAAGAACTAAGGGTGACACATGTGTTGGGTTTGGATCCTCTAAACTTACCTAATTTGAGTATGGGGTGTTACACATGGACTCTTCCATCCATAATCAGTTTTTTGGACATAAAATAATTTGTACAAGGAAGAAGGAAAGTGATGCTAGGGTGATCTCTAGGCCCGATTGTTTGTTATTTTGCTTTCTTGGACACTTTATTACTTGGGATTATATATGTTATTTAGTCCGATGTGGACGTACTTTGAATCTTTTAGGATGTAATATATAATTTAGGGTGAAATATATTTCTTCTTAACATGGTTAGGATGTGAAGATACATTTCTTTTTATATGATTTAGCATGTGTAGATTTCATTTCATTTGGGTTATAATGTGAATGGATAGTATATGAATGGAATGGAATTTATTGTTAGTTGGATATGAACTATGAAATTCCGCTACATTTGTCTGATGGTTTATATATATTATTTCCGCTGCATAAGTATTTGATGGTAAGCAATAGAATTGTAAAAAAATGTATTGATTTCCACTACATTTGTATATGTAAAGGATAGTCACACCATGTAACAATGTAAGGTAAGGTAATGATAAAAGAGAAAAAAATTATAGAAGACTATAATTGACTGTGACTAAGATATGGATTTTTCTTATTGCTACAATCTGAGTCTGGGATGCTTACAAGTTATTATCTGAGTTCAGGTTTGGCGCGTGATAGAGTTGGTATCAGAGCAGCCATGTTTGGATTATGTAGACAACTGATTAGATGGATTTAATGAGATACTTTAAGGCATGAATGAATTATTGAATATGAGTAGTGGAACTCTTTTGATGAATGATTTATAATCATTATGATACATGTTTGATAAGGACAAACTTACTATTATGCGGTGACATTTTAGTGGATACAAGACCAATTATCTTGATTTGACAAAATCTTATTGGATACAAGACAATATTTGATTTGATTAGATTTTAGTAGATATAGATTCTAAAATTATGATTTGTTTGATTCTAGGAGAAGATGACACCAAGGATGTGCACTAGATTGACATCAAACCCACCTCACTCGGAAGGCGAGAATTTGGTAGAGGCTTTTCAAGCCATTAGGGAGTTTGCTGGCATGATACAAGAGCACATAACCCATGGGGGACAACTTCATAAGTGAAATCATAAGAATGAAGACAATGCAATTGAGCAGTTTCAAAGGTTGGGACCATCAGAATTTTGGGGCACTTCGGATCTGAAGGAGACCGAGGCATGACTCATGCAAATAGAAGAAATTTTTGAGGTAATTGGCTTCAGCAAGGAGCATAAAGTGTTTTTTGGCTACCTTTATGTTGAGAGGTGAATCCAAACACTAGTGCAAAGCAGTGAAGGAGACCTTACCTTTAGAGGAGGATGAGCCTATTGTTTGAAAGACCTTCTTGGATGCCTTTCATGAGAACCTTTTTCCGGAAAATGTGCGGGAGTTGGTCCAAGGAAACATGACAATTCTTCGGTATAAGGCTAAGTTTACACAATTAGCTTGCTTTTACCTCACATTGTGGCTGATGACTCTCGTAAGGCTAAGAAATTTTAGTGAGCCAATATTTGATCTCGTATGGCCGTACTTTGTTTGAAGACCTTTGCCAAGAGGAAGACACCGCATCAAGGATCTCATAGAGTGTGTGAGAGCTATGGGAAAACACATGGAGGAACTTGTTATAAAGATATATGGGCTTGTATGGTTGTGGCTAGGTGGGCCATATGCTTTGGGATTGTCCTGCATGGAAGAACACTCTTATTGCCAAGCCAATAGATGATGCGAAACCATATTTGATGACAAAAGGGGGTGTATTCGCTATTGTTGGAGAAGAGGCCGGAGCATCTGACATGGTGACCATAGTTATAAATTCACTATCGCATTACACAAGTTCTATTTACCTTGAATTTACTCATTTAACACCTACATGTGGAACCATATGAAGGACTAATCCAAGGGTGACACTTTGGGTTTGAGCAAGAAGGCATTACCCCACTCAAAAGTAATAGGTTAGACACATTCACCACAATTAGGAACAAAATACTGGACTCCCTTTGAACATCTCAAATTCTAATGAATCCCTAAGAAAGCCAAACACCGAAGAACCTAATCCAACATCTTAGTACCAACACATAAAATACAGACACTGCTTAATTAGAACATGGGATAGGAATAAAGCTTAGGAACCGTTAGAACGGCCAATCATAGTCTTGATATCATCATAGGGGGTCAATTGTGAACTCCCAAGATGAATCAAGAGAGAAAAAGAAAGAAAAACAAGGAAAATTTCAGAAAACTGGACCCATGATCAATCAAGAGGGAAATCCTGATCGGTCATGTTGTCTTAAGGGTTGGAATCGACACATTGATTATTTTTTGTAATTTTTATTTTTTGAACCGTATGCATCCAAAGGTGCATGTATGGTTCCGAAGGGATACAATTTTGTTCTATTCAATCATGTCATTGTGAAATATAACTTTTTTTAGGCTAAGAGGTTAATAGTGAGATCTTGAATCAACTTACTAGTCACTTGGTATATATGAGCAAACTGGAATATCACAGATAAATCCTATAAGGTATTCAAGTGAACATCCAAACCACTTGTTAACCCGGACAAACAACTTAGTTTAAAATTGGGTCCTTAGGTTAATCCAACCATCTCTTAGGTGATTAGGAGTTCACCTCTGCTTAAGGATACTAGCCCTCTAGTTATTTGTCAGACTACAAATGCACTCAAAAACATTGTTTTAAAGTTTCTTTAATGGGGAGTTAGTGATTTGGACTCTATTTTGATTTTTTTTTTTTTGAATAAACGGTTGATAATCTATAATAACCAGTGCTTGAGTAATTCTTAATTTGATATCTTGATTAATTAATAAAACATTTTTTATAGAAAATTTGGAGGATTATTGGTTATGCTTTTCATTTATTATCTTGAACAAGATGTGCAAGTTACACCATTTTAAGGATGATAAATTTTCTTTTGATGCCCCAGCTAGATTTTTTTCATTAAGTGTGAATCTGGAAAGGTATTTGTGAGCTAAAAATTTGCTGAGGTATATGAAAAATTTGTTGCACCTGATATGAATTTTGTGGGTATATTTACTATAAACCCTCACGAGTCAAACCCATCCACTAGGGGTAACCTAGGGGTTTAAGGGTTTACTGCATATGCTAAATGTAGTCGAGAATGCCTACGAAAAATGGTAATTAGCTTTTGATTTTTTTTCTTATTTCTTACTTTTTTCTGTTTATTTCTTTTCGATCATGTAGATTGCTAGGGACTAGCACTATGCTGGTTGGGGGGTGTGGTAACTGCTTAAAATTGCATAATTATCATAATTAAAATAAACATTATTGCATTTATTGATGTGTATTTATATTAAATTATGTATTTTCTCTTGTAGGATCTCAAGAAAAGCCAAATTGAAGTTTGAAGCTCATTAGCGAAGCCTACCAATGGAGGAGATGATGTCAAAAGATGATGGAGATCACTACCAATCGATCCAATCAAGTGAAGATCAAGCATCCAAGGGAATTCAAGAATCAAGATTGATAAAGATGATGATTGGACATTGTACCCGCTCACTCATGGGGTAAAAAAGTCAAAAACATGTGGGGCCCATGAGCAAAAAAATCTTCACTTCATGCCTATTTTAGAAAATTTGCTAGAAAAGGAGTTTTGAGTCATGTTTGGTATTTTGGCCATAACTTTTAACTAAAAATTAGGATTAAGGCAAGGCCGATGGATTTGGAAAGAAGATTCAATTATCTACAAATTTGTATTTCACGATTTTTTTCTTTAATTCGGATGATTTCAAGGTAAAAAATAGAAGACAATGTCAAGCAAATTTGGAAGGATGTGAATTCTGAAAATTTGGAGATCTTTTGACCTCTTTCACTTTTCACTATAAAAGGGGTATGCCTATACATGAATTTATCACTTCTTCTCCTCTATTTTCTTCTTAAGTTTTAGGGTTTTAGTCTTTTATTTCCATGGATTTTGTTATGAAGATGATAGGCTAAAGGCCAAAGCAAGGTTAGAGGTGAAGTTTAATCATTTGTAATTCTATTTTGTATTTAATACAATATTTGTTTATTGAATATTTTATTTTCTTTTGATAGATGTTCAAGTCTATAAACTATCTTTGGTTTATCGTTAACTCTAGGTACAGTAAATGCTTAGAAAGTCCCTATGACTTGTTAACAAAGTACCTAATTGTTCTAAACATTCAATTATGCAGTTGTTTCTTTTGTTTTAACAAAGTGATCTTCCAATTAGGTAGAATCTTTATTTGATTCTAACCATGATAATTTGAGCTAAAATAAGTTACAAGTTATTAAATGGATCCTTGAAGCCTTAGGTCTATTTTGTTTTTTTATTTTAACATTATTTCTGCTTCATACTACGGTGTAGAAACTTGAATCAATTTCTTTTCTATTTTTCCTCTTTTGTCATCTTTGTTTTTATTATACAAGTCAATCCCTATAGATTCGATCTTGTTCAGTACTACAACACTTGTATACTTGCAAGTAAAACTACCCTAGATTTTTGATTCATTAAGTTGGACCATTAGTCTAGGCGTAACATCTATATTTGTTTATAAATTCTCCGGGCGGATAGGTAATACCTGAAATAGCTATTTATGATACTATGCAATTTGTACCACCAGAAATGTACATAAAAAATGCATGGGATTAACAACTTTAATGAGATCTTTTATCTTGGTCAGATGAGAAATTACCAAATGTCTAGCATTCCCTCACGCTTGGTGCTAATGAGTTTTTATTTATTTATTTGAGGTAAAAAAGAAGACTATGACGATCGATCATGTCGGAAGAAATTTTGGTAAATTGTGATTTTGAAGTTTATAAGAGGTGGGGAAGCCCTCATTTCACCCCATTCACATATTTGGAGTTTGGAAACCGTAGGAGAGCCATTTATGAGACTCCTAAACCCTTTTATTTTCTTTTCTCTCACTCGATTCGCAAATTCTTCACCAAAACCTAATTAAAATTGGCTGACAAGGACAAAGGCATCACAACGAGTGGTGAATTCAAGAGAAAGACTAAGGCTAGCAAGCAATCTAATTTCCCAAGGTTAGGACCACCCATACACGAAGATTCCCATTTTCAAGATGAGGAAAGAAAGGCGAGATATCATGGTTGTTTTGTATGGAGAAAACTCATGGTGGAGAGGTTCGTGGAATCAGTGGCCTTACAAGACACGGGATTGGAAGCACATCTCGAGGATTTGGGTTGTACACCTATCCTAGAGCTTTGAGCCAAGTATTGTAAGGAGGCGGTAAGGTTATTTTATGCAAACTTATTTCATAAGGATTTTATGAATCTTACCTTCAAGTTCATCATATAGAATACCCTAATGACCATCAATCCAGGTACCATTACAATTGCTTTAGACCTGGAGAGGGAACCTGAGCTGGATGCATGCCATGTTCCCCATGCCTTCGCGAGAGCCATATGACAGAGAGGCTTTTCTAGTAGAAGATTGTGTGGGGACCTCTACTAAAGGCTAATGAGTACATCTTGAAAGTGAGATTTCTAAATAGGGTATTCACCTACAACATACTGCCAACTATGTAACACAAAGAACTGAAATGATGGTGTACATCATGGATGCGATTTTATAGGGGAAGAAGTTTAACATCCCCTCTATGTTATATCATTTATTGATGATGGGTGCAAGCACCAAGACTTCCAAGAAGAGTATACCCCACCCCATCTTGATTTTAAAAATCTTGAAGTATTGTAAGGTTGTTTACCCTGAGGACTCCATCATCCTTCAACAAGGAGAGCCTATTAATATTAGTACACTTGGGAGGATGGGATTACCTGAAAGACCCACTATTGGCACATCTGGTGGTTTACTTACAAAGAACCTTACAAAACATAAATCAAAATAATCTATGAACCTTGGCGAATTGAAAATGAAGCTTTACATATAAGTTTACTTACAAAACAAAGTTTTATGAAGAACTTAGAATATTCAAAACCAAAGTAAAACATTCAAGATTTCTTACAAAACAATAGAAAATTCATTCTAAGAACCTAAATAGTTAAAAAATGAAGCATAGATTATGTGTTTACTTACTTGATCGAAATTGAAAATTGTTCAAAGGCTTTCGTTCTTCACCAAAATCTCTTTTAAAACATTGTTTTCCCTCTTGTTATTTCTCAATTTTTCATTCTTAGGGTTTGTTTATCAAATTAGGTAGAGTTCTAGTGATTATATAGACCCTACAAGAGTCATAGGAAAGTATAAATTCTAACCATGTTGAAAACGAAAGTTTCTAAATTTTTGGATTCCTTTCTCGCACGTTCAAATCGATTTGCAAGGACCTCGGATTAATCCAGGCTGTTTCTGTTAAGATTTCAGCAAAAATAGAAAAAAGAGGTCTTGGATCAATCCGGTTAGTATCAGATCGAACCAGACTAGGTTGGATTGAGTTAACACCTCAAAATTTTGCCATTTAGACACTTTGGACTAAACTATTGGTAACTTTCTCCACAAAACTCTAATTCTCTCACCTTTTGTTGTGTTGAAAAGTAGATTCCTAGAGTTTTTCAATGATATAAACCTTAAAGTTTAATTTATATAGAATTAATATAGGTTTTCCTAGAATATTACCCTAAATCTATTGACTCAAACCATATCAATCAGCACAACCCCTTCTGGGGAAATTTTTATAACTGCTTCAAGAAAACTCCAATTTGTTCATTGTTTGATAAATTAGGAAGTAAACTCATAGATCATTCCAATGATGTATGAGTTGTAAGATGATTCCTATGGAATTTGATATAGGTTTACCTATGAAGTTGTTCTAAATTTATTGTCTGCGATAACTTCATAACTTATTAAGTTTATGACTTGTTTTTACCTTCTTTTCCCTTCCATGTTTAATTCAACTTTCTCACTCACTAATGTGTATAATATAAGACTAATACACTTAAAATACAAAATTAACTAAATTCAAAAAAATAATCATTGATTATGCATCAATGATCTTACTTAGTGCATGCAAACATATGCAGGGTGTTACAGAGATAAATGTTGATGCATAACTAAGAAAATCCTATTGAATGAGTTCAAACCCATAATCTCTCAATTAGATCATCAAGCAAGAAAAATGTTGTTGTACACCTTAAGAAGTGTGATTATGGAAGTTACCCATCATATCGTTGGCTACATATAATGTGAATGAGAGTGACTCAAGCTTATGTTAATTTTCCCTCTAGCAACATTTTGTGATGGGTAGTGAAGGCCTTTGTGTTAGTAAAGGTTTATTTATTTATTTATTTATTATTATTATTATAATAAAATGTTGGATATATGTATTGACTGGATTTCAATCCAACTTTTTCAAAAAGAAGAAAGGAAAATATAAAGATGGAGAACAAAGTTGTTAAAATCGAGATC
>JAOXJP010232873.1:0-10400 GCA_025762735.1 Platanus orientalis | reverse complement strand
CTTTGAAAAATAACCACCCTGAAATCATATGCTGCCATGTGTCGCATTGCATCACAAAGGCTTCTCCAGTGCCTAATTTTTCTTTTAATCTAAGAGATCACTCATTTTAATTCACTTCCCATTTCCTTTTGTGGCTTGGATATCTGGGTTTCAGTGAAAGCCATGGGTAGCCACTCTGGCATGTGTTTGCAGAATCGTCAGTAGGCAAGCACCCTCACCGTTGCAAGCCGTTTCCCTCTCCCTTCCCTCCTCCTCCTTCTTCTTCTTCTTCTTCTTTTCTTCTTCTTCTTTTTCTTTTAAGGTACGTTTAGGGTTAAAAAAATATTATGGTTCTTCCTAATCCTAAAAGGGTTAATCATGCGCCACGACTATGATTCTTAAAAAGAACTCATTCCCCAATTTTAAGACTAAAAGTCTATTAAACATTAGAACTCTTCTACCCAAAGCTAAAAGTTGCCCTTTCAAAATTTTCTTTAGCACTTAGTTGCAAAAGACTAAAAGTCTCTCTCTCCAAAAAATCAGTGCAATCAACTCCATCCTTATCCAGAACACCTCACTGACAGACTACGGGTAAATCTACAGGTAAAAAGATAAAAACATAAGTCGTTGCTATAGTGCCTTGATAGATGGAATCTACTACAGTACGTGAACAGTAACCGGTGCTACAATAACCTCCCATGACAAGAATATGACAGAACACTAGAAGTGTATAGAAAAATGTTCCTCGTAGTTCAATAGTAAAAAGTAGCCTGAAAGAAAATCTTTCTCGACTCTTCCAAACTTAAAAGAAAATGAATTCTACAAACTTCAAAAGTGATCAAATCCGCTCCTCTTGTTTATAAGTAGAGGTCCTCGCCTCTTTGTTTATCATTAGAAAAATAATCATTTTTCTTTACTTTTGTAATTTACTCTTCTAATCTCTCTTAAGTGTTTGTAAGTTTGAGTGTGCTTTCATTTCAAAGTGCTTCCGCTTTCTCTTGTTCTACTTAGCCTCTGTATTTTGTAAGTCTTCTTTATTTTTTGTCTTTCATTTCTACTCTGTAATTATCTGCTTATAGTTTGTAATAGCTAGCAAATTAATGAAGGTCCTGTCTATAATGGTATCAGAGCCTTGTTAATCTAATTTCTTGATATAAGAAAACTTTTTAGTTCAGTCATTGTCACATTTTGGCATAAGTCTCGCTTAGTCGTAGAAGGCGTTTAGGGCATTTCTAGCCTTATAAATCGTTGATCTAAGTACTGAAATAGAGATTTGTCTCTTTGAGAGATTGCCACTTATAATACTAAGTTATTAGGTTAAAATTGTTTTTATACTATAATGGATAAAATGTTTTGTTCTCTTTCTATGAAGTCCACTGGTTCTGATATAGAATCATCTTAAAATAATTTGAGTATACCACAAATTTCTAAAAATGAATTTTATAAATATAGTAGTTTTGAGTTTAAGTCTGATTATCTGATCAAAACTGAAGAAAAAACTATCTCAGTTTCTTCTGATGATGAACATATTCAACTCCTTTAAGATGTAACCCTAAAAGGGTTAAGAAATAAATACGAGTACCTTCACTTACGAATTTTCTAAGTAGTGGTAAAACCACTAGTCATAAAATACATTAATATTTCTGCCATCATTGGAGTTAGAGACACTAGACATCAAGATTATATTGATCAAATCTTGGGTCTAGTTGAGACCAGTCTTCATGCCAACCTAGCCTACTTCAACTATCATGCTGATCTTCCTTTAAGATTAGTAGACCCACACATCAAAAAGGCTGTTGTCTTAAGCATTAAGACACACGGGTTCAAAATTCTACCCGGTTCACATAACTTAGCCATCATTTATAGAATATTCTATAAGGCCATGAACACCCTTGCTGCTAAAATAAACTTTGTTAAAGATGTAGGAGTCACCACATTATTCCATCTGGATTTTAGACATTTCATTTATGTCCCAAATGTCATAAGCTAAGATAAAGTAAAATTACTTGAATCTAGATCATTCATACTAAGAATAGAGAAGAAAATCTTCAAAATTCTCAACTTGAGTAGGTAATCTAAACTCTCGAAGGAGAGGTAGAAATTACCTTTTCCAACTTAAGAAAGGTGAAAATAAATTCATTTTCACCAAGACCTTCAATATCTAGGTCCTCGAGACCATCTCTTTCAAGGTTTTCCTAAACTTTCCACACGGCTCAAATACCTCCTTATAGGTCTACTAGGTTCACACCCCCTAAAATACTTAACTAGTCTCTCTTAGAACCAACTAGCATAAATTACACTTCTTATGGTCCTAAAGAAGAATATTCTCCAACAGAAGGAGATTTTGCAAAATTAAATGCCATTGAAAATTTTGAAATCAACAAAGAAATTTTGAGAAATGACTTATTCTGAGAAAAATAGGTCAAAGAGAAAATTTCTTCCAAAAAATTTGATGACCAACAAGCTCCTTGTATTAGACAAATCTAGTACAAAGTAATGGAAAAAAATGAGAAAATATTCCTTTTTTGCACTTGGTTCGTGAAATTCATGATTTAGAAATGAGACTCGAAAAAAGATATCAATGTTACGAAGAAAATCTCTCATGATTGGAAAACCACTTTGGCAAAAACTGTAGAGTCCATTCACCCTTCATTTGAACCAATAATCATTGGGAAAGATGAAGTTTTGGCAAATCCTTTAATTGTTACCCAAAAACTAAAAGATTTTGGTTACATCAATGCCACAAAGAAAGAAATTTCCTAGTCTATGAACAAGACAATTATTCCAATCTGATCCTAAAAACAAGCAGTAAATAGACCGATAGGATCAAAACTCTTCTGAATGAGGTCAGCCATCAAATTGCCTCAAAATAAAATCTAAACATTAAATCTCTAGAAGAGAAATCAATGCTAATCCCTAGAGAGTTGCCCCCAAACATTAAACTCTCTAAGGAACCTTTCAAATTTACCCCTGATTTTGCTGATGAGCTTGCAAAAAGACTTAAAGGATTTTCTCTCAACAAAGATTTTGGTTGAGGGGAAACTTCTTCTACAAAAGATCTTTAAGTCATTAATAATGACTCTTCCTCCGAACTTTCAGATACTCAGTGTTCATAGTTCTCTGTTTTAAGATTCTCATATCAATAAAATTGATACCCCACCTAATATCAATAGTTTGGTCAAACATCCACTTCTACCAAATTCACATCACTACTACCATCGACCAACACCTGTTGATATTTTGTATGAAGAGATTCCTTTTCATCAAATGATGTAATTCGATGGATCATCTATGTACGATTGGAACATTGATCGTCTATCTGAATATCAAATCTTGAGCATGATTCATAATATGCTTTTGTATTCCAATGCCTGTAAAATACTGGACAACAGTGAGTCTACAATTGTCTATCTTATTATATCTTCCTTTAGTGGAAAATTGAATGGCTGGTGGGATCATTACCTCACTGAAGCTCAACGGCTTCAAATTCAACAAAAAGAAGAAGAAAACAAGAGGGACAACCTAGGTCAACCAATCTTGGATTCAAGGGCATACCACTTCAAATGTTGTATATACACTATTAACTAATATCATTCAACATTTTATAGGAAGAAAGTCTCACATTAGCAAAAGGATTAAGATTCAACTTCATAACCTAAAATGTAGATCTCTAATTGGACTCAAATGGTATAAAGATGTTTTTCTTTCAAAAGTTCTAACTTTAGAATCCGCCAACGCTGGATGTTGGAAGGAAAGATTTATTGTAGGACTACCAAAATTCTTTTCAGAAAACGTAAGACAACCATTAAATCAAGAATATGGAGAAAACAACTTAGATAGGAGAACATATGGAGAAATAATTTCAAAAATAAATGAAGAAGGAATAAATATGTGTATAGAAATAAAACTGAAAGAACAAATGAAAAGATTAAATTTACACTTTAGAAAAGAATTAGGAACTTTCTGTTATCAATTTGGTTTAGAAGGACCTCCTCAAAGAAGACCTAAACCTAAAACCAAATCTTTTCCATACAAAAAACAAAATAAAATTTTCCAAAAATATAACTCTAACAAACAATCTTCTAAGAAACCATTTAGGAAATATTTTTTAAAAGTACTAATAAAAATTCAAATTATTTTCATAAAAACAATTCTTTCAAAAATCCCCTACTTGTTTCAAATGTAACAAGAAATGACACTATGCAAACAAGAATGTTGTGAAAAATGAGCTTCAAGAGTTAAAATACTCTGATGAGGAAACTGAAATTAGGTCAGAAGAAACTTTGGTCGATGAATCTAAAAATCCTAAAGAAGGATTCTGCATGTGCAATGAATGCCAAACCCTTTTAGAAACTAAAAGTGAGTCTAAAATCAATGTGATTACCTCTGATAAAAAATTCATGCTAAAGTTAATTGATTCAATCACTAATCCTCTTCAAAAGAGACAACAGATAGAAAACTCCAAGAAAGAACTAAAATTTCTAACCAAAAGATCAAGCAAACACTTGAAACTTATAAAATAAGTGAATTAAAAAAGTATCTTGATCAATGACAAAAATATGGTCCAATTTCTATCTCTTCTCTTCAACAAGAAATAAAAGAAACTAAACAAGAGATTAGAGAAATTAAAAACAAACTTCAAATTTTGAATTGTCAAATCAATTCATTCACCCTAAAAGGGTGAAGAAGGAGAAGAATTTAAAAATCTAATGGAAGAATTCACTCCTCTTATTCTAGAAAATCCTGGAAAAACCTTAGAAGTTAATCAAGATGAATAAACCATAAAAATGATCTCTCAGTTAGAAACCCAAAAACGGTATTCTAACTTTTTTCTTAAAATCAAGGGAAAATTTGAGCTAAAAGCCATCAGATTAATCAACTTTGTTGCAGATCTCAACTATGTCCGAGAAGGATTAATTCCAAAAAAATACTTTGAGAAAACAACTCAAAAGCTCACAACAACTAGTGCTCAATAACTAAAAGTCGATCATAGAATTTCAAATGTTGATATCTCCAATAAAGGTGTTTGTCGGAAAACCACATTTATCATGGTTAAAAATTTAAAGCAGGATATGATTTTAAGAACTCCTTTCCTTCAAATGGTTAAACCATTTTTCAGTAAGTGACCAGGGCACCACTTAAAAAATCCAAGGAAAGAAAGTCCTATTCAAATTCACAAACAGAACAAAAATTTCTTTAATAGAGGAATTAAATAAGGAGATTTCTTTAAAAGAAAATTTTCTTGGCCACATCAAAGCTGAGGTAGATTTTTTTGAATTTCTACTCAATTAGAGAATCATAATGATAAAATCCAGAGATTCTACCACAAATTAGAACAAGAAGTTTGTTATGAAATTCCAAACACTTTTTGGCATAAGAAGAAACATCAAGTCTCACTTCTTTATGTCTCAACTTTTACAGAGGATAAAACCCCCTCCAAAGCTAGACCAATTCAAATGTCTCATAGATTGATGATGGTTTACAAAAAAGAAATTATGAACTTCTTAAAAATAAGTTAATTAAAAAAAGCTCATCACCTTAGAGTTGTGCAACATTTTATGTTGAGAATACAGTAGAATTGGAAAGAGGTGTCCCTCGTCTGGTAATCAACTACAAGCCCTTAAACAAGGTCTTGCAATGGATTTGACACCTAATTCCAAACAAATCTGACCTATTAAACAAGGTTTACAATTCGAGAATCTTATCAAAATTTGACTTAAAGTCAGGCTTCTGGCAAGTCCAAATAATACCAGAGGATAGGTATAAAACTGCCTTCACTATTCCTTTTGGTCATTATGAATGGACAGTAATGCCATTTGGGTTAAAAAATGCCCCTTCCGAATTTCAAAAGATAATGAATGAAATCTTCAATCCTTATATTCCATTCATTTTGGTTTATATTGATGATGTGTTAATATTCTCAAAGGTTGTTGACCAACATTGGAAACATTTGGAAGCCTTCTTCAAAGCCATAAAATTCAATGGCTTAATGATTTCTCAAAGAAAGATAAAACTCTTCCAAACATCTATTCAGTTCCTAGGATTTCCCATAAACCAAGGAACTATCACACCCATAAAAAGGGTTATGCTCTTCGGGGGAAAATTTTCCAACAAGATAATTGATAAAATTCAATTACAAAAATCTTTGGGTTGTCTTAACTACATAGGAGATTTCTATCAAAACCTCGCAGTAGATAGAGACCTTTTCACCTAGAGATTAAAGAAAAACCTTACAATTTGGACTAAAAGTCACACAGAAGTTGTACAAAGAATCAAAAGAAAAATCAAACATCTCCCCTGCTTAAATCTAGCAGATCCATCTCTATTTAAAATTGTTGAAACATACGCTTCAAATAAAGGGTATGACGACATCCTAAAATAAGTAAAAAACTCTAAAGAAGAGTTAGCTCGCTTTACCTCAAAACAATGCAACCCAACACAGGTAAAATACTCAACCATTAAAAAATAAATTATTACCATTGTTTCTTGCATAAATAAACTTCAATCTGATTTAATAAATCAAGAATTCTTATTAAGGATAGATTGTCGTTCTGCCAAAAGCGTCCTTAAAAAGGATGTAAAGAATCTTGCTTCCATCTTTGCGAGATGACAAGCTCTACTTGCAATTTATGATTTTGAGATTGAATTTATTAAAGGAGAATCAAATTCACTCCCTGACTTTCTTTCTTGTGAGTTTTTGTAAGGAATTTCTGACAATGTCTCAAAAGCATAACTACAATCAAAGCAGTCATCCTAAAATGAGGTTGGTTATGAAGACAACAACTCAAAGTCGTCAAAAACAATTTTGCCAGATGGATTGGTGGTAAATAGATCACCATTTATCGAAAATGTACTCTTCAGATTTTTCCTTTAGAGGAATCTGACCTTCAAATGGGTCTCTTGGATATAATAAGAAAGTTCCTCCCTCAAGGAGAACATTTAATCCCCCCAGCTCCAGACTACCACAGGGATTACTATGAACAAATTCTAAAAGATTTTGGAAGGGTATTATTTACGCATAATGTCAGTAATAAAAATTCTGACTATGCATTCTCAAAGATGCAAATCCAGAAAATAATCTCTACTAGAGATTGGGAAAAAGAAAATTGCTCTTTACACATGCCTAAAAGGCTTCAAAGGTGTATCAGGTCTCCTTGGTACAATTACTTTGACTATGTTTGGGTATGGGATCAAGTGTTGTTTTATCAAAATTGTAAATTCTTGCACTCTTGGTTTATATCCTTTTCCAACACTTTTTCTTCAACCTTCCCAACTTGATTCCATAACTGGTGGGACATATTCGGAGCTACGGAGGCTATTTTTCCTTCTTCTCTAACTCCGCTTCATTCTAAATACCGAGCAAAAATGAGCTTCATAGAAAAACCCATTGTTACTGCTTTCAGGATGGCAACTCATAGTCTCCCCTAGATAATAAGATGAGAATATGAAGTAGATTCTGTCTTGTCTCCCCCGTGTCTTGAGAGACAAGTCTATAAAAAATGGTTGGATAAATACGAGCTCTCCCTCGTGTCTTGAGAGACAGGTCTATAAGAAATGGTGGGATAAATACGAGCTTAAGTATGTCCTTGGTGCTAAAGCTATTGTTCCTTCCTCCTACCAATCTCCCACAAACAAAGGGACCAAAAGTCTAAATTCTAAAAACTCTCTTCATTAGGCTTCTTCATCCTCAAAAGGACTACCTTCATTGTTAAAGGGTAAAGGTCCCACTTCTTCTTAGCCTCCAAATTTTGATGAGTAGCTAAAAACTTATATTCTCTCTTGCGAACCTACCTACATAAATAGAGTTCTTGAGAAAGTCCTTAAAGAATTAAATTCTTCTGCTCCCCCACCAAATTGGCCATCCATTTCTCATTCTCCCTCATCTTTCTGTGGCTCAGTTTCTTTGGGAAATGACAATTTCTTCACTCAGCCAGCTTCTGATGATGAAGTATTTTCTACTCCTATCTCTCCAGATTCAGTCAGGTCAATGCTTTAGGGCCACTATGGAGAGGATATAAAGAAGACTTACAAAATACAAAGGCTAAGTAGAAGGAGAGAAGGCGGAAGCACTCTGAAATGAAAGCATACTCAAACTTACAAACACTCAAGAGAGATTATAAGAGAAAATTACAAAAGTAAAGAAAACAAATTATTTTTCTGATCATAAATGAAGAGATGAGGGAGTCTATTTATAGACAAGAGAAGCAGATTTGATAATGCTTGATGTCTATGGACTTTATCTTATTTTAAGTTTAGAAGAGTCGAGAAAGATTCTCTTCGAGGCTACTTTTTACTATTGAACCACAACGATCATTTTACTGTATACTTCCACTGTTCTATCATATTGTTGTCACAGGAGGTTACTATAGCACATTCACGTACTGTAGCAGATTCTATCTATCGTGGTACTATAGCAGCGGCTTATATTTTCATCTTTCAACCTGTAGATTTACCCGTAGTCTGTCCCAAACCTAACCACTGCTGAACTTGTCACTCCACTAGTAAGCTTTTCTCAACTCATCATTCACCTCTTTTTTTTTCCTGTCTTTTGGGTTTCAAGGGTCGTTTGCACCTGATTTTTTTTTTTTTTTTTGAATTTCCAATTATATGTAGGGGGGCTATGATTAGAAAGAGAGGGCTCAAGTGGGGTTTTGAAAGGGGAAGACAAAGAAGAAGAATAAGGAAGGGAAAGAAGGTGCCACTTGGTTATAAGAAAAAAATGTAATGAAGGCTTGGTATCTTCTAATTGTTTCCTTTTTCTTCTCTTATTGGTATTCTCTCAATGGATTCTGGATTTCTTAACGATGACAGAGTTGTCAAAGTTACACTCCATATGAGTTATCCTAATTTAATGAATGTCAAAGCAACACTTTCATTGTCTAATTTAATGAATAGGCATCAACTATTGGAATTTCTTAAACTTTTTTCTTCTTGATGTCACAACAAAATCTCTCATAGTGTCAATCAATTGTTGGAATTTCTCACTTAAAGCTACATACTCTTAGCAGTCATCTGTATATGTTGGTAAATATTTTTTTTTCATCCTCGGACAAAACATATTGAGTTGAATTCACTTTGTAAAGGAGAAAGTTGCTCATGGATCTTTAATCACTAAGTTCATTTCTTTTCAATAATAATTTGCATGCAATTTTGTGTGACCACTTTTGATATGTTTCTCTAATCTTACCAAGCAAGCTGCAACCCATTGTCATTTCCTCATTTGTTTGATCTTAGTAAGAAGGATATATCTAGTTAAGCCACAATAATCCCAACCATTTGAAATTGCAATAGATCGATATCCGAATGATCATAGAGGGAGGGTGAATAGGATCAAGCAAATTCTTCTTGAACTTATTTAACTTGTTAAACCAACTTTAATTTCTCTTTAAGTTCCTTAAAGTTTTTAACTCAATTCCATACTATGAACCTATCATAGACCACGGGGCTCTATCATACATTATAGTGAGACCTATAACAAGGCGGAAGTAAGGCTAATAGATCCCCTAAATAAATTTTTACTTAAGGTTTCACTTGATATTTAACTTATTGATTCACTAGAGTAGTTACACAATTAAAGGCATAATAAATCACAACAAGGAACACAATATTTATAGTGGTTTGGCAGTCTGAGCCCTATGTCCCCTCTCAACCGGCTCACCCCCAATCCTATTAATTTTTATTAATAGTTATCTTAAACTATTATAAGAAAATTAATAAACCTGAAATTTACTTACAAGCTCCACGGGAATCCATCTACCTCATAAGTACACTCTTAGTGAATCCGATGGGCACGTTCATTCTAGTGGCCCCGATGGATGATAAGTGCTGCGATAATCCATCTCCACTGACTCAGGTGAAAGCTACAAACTTGGTTGAAGTTGTAGAACTCCTTCCTTGTGTTAGGCTACCACTTTGTAGGCTAATGTTATTGTTGAAATCACCCTTCTTTGGAGTGACAAAGATATGACTATGGTTTTAGCCCTTTAAGCTTCCAAAGGTTTTACTATAATGTGGGAAGCTTTCTAAAATGACCACAGTAAGGATTTACTATAGGTAAAAACTCACATTCGTTCACACAACACCATTCAAGAAATTTACAAGTAAAAATCTCAAAAGATGATTTTCAACTATGAATCAAGGTGTTTTCTTCATGGATTCTTAATGTGAATCATTGGGGTTTGTTCTCTATTTATAAATGAGCAAAAACATGTTCTTTAGACCCCCCAACGGATCTATTCCAATGATAAAAAAGGAGTCGTTGCGAAATTTTCACAAATCTGGAAAATTCAGATTCTTCCCTTTTGAACGATCAAGATTTTTCTGATCGAGTTTGATTGATCTAAAAAATCTTGATCAGTCAGGATCCCAATTTTTTTTTAAATAAAGCTCGTCGAAATGATCATTTTAAGTACTTACGGTCC
>JAOXJP010232872.1:0-10400 GCA_025762735.1 Platanus orientalis | reverse complement strand
TTTTTTTTTTTTTTTTTTTTTTTTTTTTTTTTTTTTTTTTTTTTTTTTTTTTTTTTTTTTTTTTTTTTTTTTTTTCAAGGTTGTTCTATGTCCCACATCAGATTCTTAAAGAATTCAAGGATGTTTTATACCTGGATTTTGAATCGGGTTTGGAAGAGTAAATATATAATCCTAACTGACTACACTCTTTGTATAGTTATTAGGGGTGGGCCAGGATTTGGGCTTGTAAATTTTTATTAAACTTAGGTCCAAACCTAACCTTAATTAATTGATTGGGCTTCAGGCCAAGTTTTGGACCAGCCCATGAATTTCAAAAAAATTAATGTTGAAATGTAAGTTTGAACTCTAAACCTATCCAAGGTAGGGGTGACACCTATCTGATATACCGGTGGATCAACAGGAAGTTTATGCTGATTTAACCACTCAGTGACACCTATCTGATATATTTTTGGGAAATAACTTCCCATTTTTTCCGTCCTTTACCTTACTATACGTGTCCCGGTGTTGTTAAACTCAGCAGGAAGCAGCAGACGATCCTTTCCCCAAAAAAAAAATAGGATAGCTTTCACATTTTTGGGGTTCTTTGCCTTTTCCAGCTGAGTTTAACCACATCCCAACACGTATTTGTAGGGAAAAGGGTGAATAAAATCAGAAGCAATTTAGCAAAAAAATATCGTATACGTGTTGGGATGTGGTTAAATCAGCAGGAACTTCCTGCTGATTCACCTGCAGATAATCCTCTCCCTAATAAAAAATAGAAAGAAAAACAATTATAGGTTGGCAATCCATGCACAGCAAAGGAAAGATCGTGATGTACAAGCACAGTGAATGGATTCTCCAAGCTGTCGGACTCTTTCACCCATTTAGGATGGTGACTACTTGCTTTATGCAGGGACAAACACCAAAGAAAATCTTGCTCATGGATGTAAGTTCGTTGTGAAAATTCATGGCCAGACAGAGTTGACAAGAACTCTAAGACAGAGGTCCAAAGACACAATTAGACATCTTCATCCAGAGATATAAACACACAATTACACATTTTCATATGCCAGAAGTCTAAAAGCAATATTTGGTGTTAGTCATCAACATTTTTAAGATGAAGGGACATTTTGGTTGCTCACAATCACAGGGCCAAATGTAGCTTCTTTCAAGGGTTATCAAAATGGCACGCTACGGATGGTTCAGGAATCCTTACAGGCTAGAGCATGGATGGTTCGACGCTCTCTGGCTCTGCACCCAGGAACCATTCGTGTCAGACACGAACACAACAGATACCTCTAAAACCCTGTTGTGTCCGTGTCTGACACGTATCAGACACGAACACTCCAAGGATACCTCTGCCTGCATGCGTATCCCAACTGTATCAATAGAATTTTTTGTTATAGACACGTTTCAAACATGGTGTGACACAGAAAATAAAGGTATTATGGTAAATCTTATAAAATTAAAATAAAAAGGGCAAAAGGATGGGTCAACCGTGACCAGCAATTCTTGCCATCAAGCCTTTAAATTAGTTTTAGATATGTTTTTTTATTTTTTTTATGCATTTTATTTATTTTCAAACATAAAATCTCGTTAAAAATATTAATTAATTAATTAGTGTATCTCTGCAGTGTGGTATCTTATTTTATCAAGAATTGTCGTATCACCATATCCATATCGTATCGTAGTACCCGTGTTCCGTATCAGTGTCCGTGCTTCCTAAGTTTCCCTAGAAGATGAGAATATGAAATAGAATAATTGGGTAACAATTGAGAGGACTGGGGTTAGCCCAATCATTGCCTGCCTAATTGTAGGCTTTTTATTAACTACCTCATCCAACTGAACTGGAGTTGGCTCGGGCTTTATGTGATTTTGAAAATTTATTAATAACAGTACAGACTTATTCATGGATGATCACAAGAAGCAGTATTCTATCCTTACACTGAGAAGGAAGAAAAGATCATGGTACAAATTTTTGGGACATTAAAACTACCTTGATTTACCTGTTTTACTACCCAAGTCTTTGAGATGAATGAGAAGGAATGCTTCCAGCAAACAAATAGATGTGGACATGCCGGTTCTCTCTAACAGACGTACTTCACCAACCACTCGAGGCTCTGTTAAATTACAATACCCGCATCAGGGACCATTCATAACTAATTAAAGAATTTTCAAGTCCAAGAATCATCAAAAAGAAAAAAGAAAAATATAGAACGGTGTATGTTTGAATTGGATCCCGTAGATAGAGTATGTAGATATTTTGACCATAGTATATTAAACTTGCATGGTGTTTGACGTACCTGTATGCATTCTGGTAGATCATCGTTTTTGGTTCTCACATGAGTCTGCAGAAACACAATTCAACCAATGAACATCTCAAGCAGAGAGGCAACAGTCAAAAGGTGAATGACATCAGGGTCAGCCTACCAAGCTTAAAGATTATGAGCAGCTTAGATAGATTAATCCATGTAGATGAAAGAAAGATTATATTGAATTGTGCATGTATGTACCTCCATGACCGATTGGCAGGAAGAATCGTGATTGCTTGCTAGGGATGCGAGGATAACCAGCCCAGCTGCGACGGTTGTGGGCCAATAGCACTGCTGCTCGTGATCCATCAGCGACAGCACTGCCAGGTACTTGGCCCTCTTCTCCACTTCTGCGTCAGCCTTTGCGGCCTTCAGGTAGAACCTATAACGACAATGTTATGAACCATATAAAACCCTTGTTTCTCCCAAAAAAACATATGCACCATCCGAAGTACGTGGTGGGACATGGGAACGTACCATAAGAAGTTGTATGTGGTGGGCAAGAAACATTGGAAGTTAAGGACCTTTTGCACCTGCCATTCCATGGCCACCACTTCGCACCTGCTGTACACATTGCTCCCGACGTGGAACACCTTTTGTCGCACGCTGTAACGACCACAAGAAATTGCGAAATTAGTACACGTGTCCATCAATCTGGACTGTGCGAGAAAGAGATGATCATCGACATCTAAATCATCTTTTTTTTTTTTTTCTTTTTGTAAGGTCACATAAATCACCTTGATCTAGTTAGTCAATAAATACCCATTCCAGACTACTAAGAAAATCCAACTAAAATATGATTAAAGATCATTTGGTTTGTGATTAGATGGTCTGGATTGAAGCGGTGCACAGGCAACGGTAGGGTTTGGTAGAATCTTGTACTAACTTTAGCTTGTACATGAGTTACCAAGTTAGGGAATTTGGCATGATAGCTTATAGTCTAGAAATCATCACCACCTCCTTCGATCAAAAACTAAAACGAACAAAGGGTTACTTACAGAATTCTACAAGACTTCGAATTCCAAATGCAAATAACCAATTAAGTACACTTTAAGAAGTAGAGAAACTAATAATACCAGTTATAGGGCTGATTTTCTTCCATCCTGATGGCCAGCGTGAGACAAGCTATTCCAACTATTTGAAGGCTCCGTCTTTGTTTGAAGAATCCTCGGCTCAGGAATCTGTCGAGAAGACTAACCCCTAAAAACAGCGTCTCGCTTTGAAGCTCCTTCGCATTCGACTGCTGCTTATTGAGAGAAACATCAAGAAGCCAACGAGTAATAAGTCGGAATGATAAAATATATAATGAACCTACAGACAAATTATCTACGTATTGTCTATGGTTTGACCGCTGAAGCACCAGAGAAGGACAATTGAAACTAAGAAAGATTACAGTAGTAGAGGAAAGAATCGCAGTTCAATAAAAGTGGTTGTATGAAGGCACGTGATCGTTACGCATTCCTCATTGCATGCACGTGTTTAGAAAAACTAAAAATAACCGTCTCATTCGGAAAACCGGAAACCCACTACCTACAATTGGCTTGACAAACCTGTCCCTAAAGAAATCACAAATTACAAATCTATACGAGAGAGGATCCTCTACTGCCGTTAAAGTACCCCTCAACGCACTACATGTGTGAAATCGTCTACTACAGCAAGAAGTGTGGTAAAGTCTGGCATCAACTGCAATGCGGCATGTACCCCCAAAAAATAAAAAATAAAACAAATTTGATGTTCATTCACTTTTTAGATGGTGGTTTCCATATTTTTAGGGATAAGTATCACTCTGCAGTTGATGCCAGACTTTACCACACTTCACATTGTAGTAGATGATTTAAACTCCAAAGGCTGGGCTGTACATAGGGTGAAAACTGTAAAAATGGTTTTCAAAAAAAGCATCATGTACCAGCCTTCGTGTCTGGGAACTTAGAGGAGTTGACAATTTGGGAGTAGAACATTTGCTCCCATCGAATCTGATCCGATTCATGCCTTGCCTGCACATGATTAAATAGAAAAAGCCCTACTTTCCTTTTAATGGAGGAGAAGCTGCATTGGATTTAAATAAATGCCTTTTTCCCAAGGCACAATTAATACACAATCTTAAAGGATATATCAACCAGCTTTCAATTATAGCTGTTGAATTTAAAACCAAAGCGGACAACAAAAAAAACTTGTGGCGACCCTCAAGCGTCAGGTGCTGGGAGATGATAGCTATTGTAGATCAGATTAGACTGAGTGAAAGACTTGGGTTTCCTCAACTGAGGCTCCCATTTATTATTTATAATTAATTCTAATTACAGAAACGAATCTTTAACAATAACACGTCTCTCTAATAGATTCCTATAACTATTGTACACGTCACTAACCACCTGATCCTCTTACGTAACTAATCGGTCTATCACCCTCTCGCAAGCGTAAGATGGGAACCACCTGAAACTTGGACCAAAAATTAACAAACTTGGGTGAAGATAAAGGTTTAGTAAACACATCCGTTGGTTGAACTTGAGAGGATATATGATGCACAATTAGTGCCGTTGAATCACTTTTTCTCTAATGAAGTGATAATCCAACTATATGTGTTTTGTGCAGGTATGAAAAACTGGGTTTGAAGTTAGCGAGATAGCGGAAAGATTATCACACCATATAGTTTGGGTATCTGATATGGGTACTTTTAAGTTCATGTAGTAGCATCCGAAGCCAAGTTATCTCAGCCGTTGTTGATGCTAATGACTTGTATTTGGCCTCTGTTGATGAACGAGAGATTGTTGGTTGTTTCTTTGATGACCAACCTATAGGATTTCTACTAAAATAAATGCAATATCCGGTTGTAGAGCACCTATCCATTATTTTGCCAGCCCAGTCGACATCAGAAAACCATTGAAGAGATAGATTTCCTTTTGTGAATTGAAGACCAAACGATAAAGTTCCCTGAAGATACCGGATAATGCGTTTAACCTACAGAAAATGTGATTGCGTTGGATCGTGCGTTTGTTGACACACCAAATTAACAACAAAGCTTAAGTCTGGGCGGGTGATGGTTACAAATTGTAACCCACCTATGAGACTTCAGTAGAAAGAAGGATTCTTAAATGATGGATCGTCCAATAATACTGAATATATATATATATATATATATATTTTTTTTTCTGTAGAAACGAGTGTACAGCAAGACTTACACGTCTCCATGCCTGCTTTGTGAATAATCGATTTGGCATACCCTTCTTGAGAAAGAACTATCCCTTTATCATTTTTTATGAATTCAATTCCAAGAAAGTGTGATAATTGTCCAAGACTATGCATGTCGAAGTTGTTGTTGAATACCACTTAGAGAGTATCCATAAACAATGAATCATTGCTCGTAAGGAGTATGTCATCAACATACACTAAAAGAATTGTAACGGAGCTGGGAGCATGTCTCACAAAAAGTGAGCTGTCTATATAACAAATAGTAAATCCTTGTTGTATAAGAAATTCAGAGAATCTCGAAAACCAGGCTTGTGGTGCCTGCCCGAGGCCTATATTGCCTTCTACAAAAGACAAATTAACATAATTAGGATAATTTGGGTCAGTGAACCCCTTAGGTTGCCCTATGAAAATCAGTTCAGAAATAACACTATGTAGGAATGCGTTTTTCACATCCAGTTGGTGAATACTCCATTGAAAATGTAAACGTAATGTAAGTACTATCCGAACTGTAGCCATTTTAATCACAGGACTAAATGTCTCTGTGAAATCAAGTTTGGGTTATTTACACCTTTTGCTACCGGTCTGGCTTTGTGCCTAATAATATTGCCTTTTGAATCTTTTCTCAGTTTAAAAACCCACTTCGAACCGATTAATCTTTGATGTGGAGAAGATGAAACTAATGACCAAGTACCCTGGTTTTGAAGGGCCTAGTATTCCTTGGGCATGGCTTTACGCCATTGTGGATGTTTGGCAGCATCTGAGTAGCAAGTGGCCGGGTTCAAAATCTAGTGTCATTTGAACTAATAAGAATTATTGTTGAACGGGTTTAGTAATACCATCTTTGAGACGGGTTGTCATTGGATGCATATTAGACATAGGTATATTAGTAATAATGGAATTATCCGAAGAATGCGTTGAAGCAGAAGACCATAATAACTCGTTTTGAGATTGAGACTCAGCTTACTTGTGGTACTTGATGACCCAAAGAAGGAGATGAGTCATATATTTGGTAGTTTGAAGCCAGTGGAGGTGACGTGTAGGATGTTGGATTATTCTGATCTAATGGAGTAAGGGTGTTTGAGATAGGAGATGAAATCAATGGCTGTGATATATTAGTGGGTTTTAAAGAGTCACGTGAGCAAGGAAGATGAAAGATTATCGGATGGATGAAATTTACCCGACAGTAATGGTGACGGATGAAGACCCAGTATCAGAGAAGAGGGTTGTTCAGTGGCGCCGGTGATAGGTTAAGCAAAAGGAAACACATTTTCCTTGAAAAGTACATGTCGACTCAAGTAAACTGATGTAGAACAGATGCCACAAGCAGTTTTGTGAGTTACATATAAGAAGGGTAAAAAGCTCTGAGCTTAAGCGAAATTTCGTGAGGATAAAAACTCACAGTTTTGCCGTGAACACCACCACATTTCGCATAAATTTTTTCGTTAAGGCCCTCAAATCAATATTTTTGCTATTTTTAGTAATTTTCGTTTTCACTATAACTTTCTATTTAGAAGTCAGAATAAAATCTCGTTTGTTCTGGGATGTTTCTTAGTGATAGTAGTATTTGATTTTGTTATTATGTCAATTTTTCTATTTTTGGTAAAATTTACTAAATTAACCTAGTTTCGTGTTAAACACGAATTAGGGTTTCTTTTCTTTATTTAAAGCATTGTAACCTTTAAGGCAATTCAGTTTTTCATTAATAAAACTTTTAGAACAAGTTTCTCTTCCTTGGTGAAGTTTATGGTTTTTCCCAATAAAAGAGACAACGTGTTCTTCTCCTTGCTATTCTGCTGCGTTATAAACCCTTCCGGTTTTCATATCCAAGAGACAATACCCTTTTGCATTTTGGCAATAACCAAGAAATACACAACATATGGAACAAGCCTCTAACTTGTTTGAAACATATGGCCAAAGCCATGGATAGCATGAGCTCCTGAAAACTCTTAAAAAATTATAATCCGGTTGGATGTTGAATAACCTTTGGAATGGTGATATCCCTTGTAAGACCTTTGATGGCATTCTGTTAATGAGGAATACGGCTGTTAAGGCTGCATCTGCCCAATACTGAGTAGGCATGGATGCAGTCTGAAGAAGGGTAATCGTCGTCTTGATGATGTGCCGGTGCTTGCACTCAGCCACGCCATTTTGAGAGGGCGGATATGAACAAGTGACTTGATGAATAATGTCACTGTTAGCTAAAATCGCTGTGAAGCATTTTGATGAATTTTGAAAACAAGTTTTCCATGTGTATTTCAAAATGAAGAAACACATTTGGAACCTCATATTTTTGTTTTAACAGTTGAATCCAAGAAGAACGAGAGAAGTCGTCAACTAGTAAGAGATAATAACGAAAATCTGAACAAGAATTTATAGAGGAGGGACCCCATATATCAAGACGTATCAAATCTAAAGGTTTAATAGAAATTGTATCAGATAAAGGCAAAGATTGTTTATGGTTTTTGGCAACCAAGCACTATTACACACAAAAGTAGAAGAGCTTGGTAAGTGTAAAGAATGCAATATAAAAGTAAATGGTTGTGGACCCGGGTGGCCCAACCTGTTGTGCCAAACCGAAAGTGTACTCTGTTGAACAGATGGGAGGTTCTTTAATAAAGAAGGAACATGAAACACGTTATTGAGATTAAATTGGTGTTTAGGGGTAGAAATAATACATTTTCCAGTGTTTTGTATGTCAAGATTCTGTCCATTTCCAACGGAAACCCGAGTTGGACCATTATACGGAGTGTGCAACGATAGCATTGAAATGTCTGGAGTGACATGGTTAGACGCCCCTGTGTCAAGGAACCATGTCGGGTCCAGGAGTTCCGGTGTAGTTGCTATATATGCTGAAGACACATTTGACGTATTTTGTTGCTGCTAAAAATTCGGATTGAAGCAGTGATAGCAGTTGATCACCGTGTGGCCTTGCTTGCCACAAAGCTCACAAAAGACCTTTTGCTTCTGATATGATATGAGGAAAGACCTCTCCCTCTTCCATGAGACTTAGCAGTAAAGCCACCTCTGTAATGTTTTGAAGTATTTGAATGAGTCGAATTTGAGCTGGTGACTGTAAAAGTCGATCGAAGAGGTAATAGAACTATTTTCTTTTTTTCCGAGAGAGAGAGAGAGAGAGTTGACAATCCTCAATGAGCAACAGTTCTGATAGAGTTATAGTGCTTGATCGAAAACGTACTGTAGTCTTGAAGGAATTGAACGAGGAAGGGAGTCCATTCAACATGAAGAGAATGACGTCCTCATAATTAACCGGAGCAGAAGCAGCGGCTAACATGTCAGTGAGGTTCTTCATATTCTGCATGGTAAGTAGTTGTCGCCGGTCAGTTTTACTGTAATGAGAGATGTAAAATTAGAAAGAAAGGATTGGATTAAAGGAGAAGAAACAAAAGGGGAAGATGGAATGACTGAAGAAGCTGAAGATCCGGTTGTCGCCATTGACGTTCCTAGAGAGGAGGAATAGCAGAAGCAAGATAAGAGCAAAACTCAAGAACAATTCCGGAGAAGAGAACGGACGTCTGTCCCATTCCGGCTCTTACACCATGATAGCTATTGTAGATCAGATCAAATCAGAATGAGCGAAAGACTCGGGTTACCTCAGCAAACCATATCTTATACCCAGTAACGTCTGGCACTTGAGGGTTGAAATCCGCTTTGATTTAAAACTTTTAAAAATACCTAATTTATGTTTTTGAATTTTGATTTCATAAAGTCTTGGGTTTCAACCACTGAATTGCTATTAGAGAGATTCATGCCAATACAAGGGCAGGTATGCATGGGTGATAAATTAGATTCCAATCTGATTTTAAACCCTCATTGAATCAAAATCTTACTTTTTTCATTATTGTCGCTTTGATCCAATAAGGGCTCCCTTTTTAAAACAATGGGGATTCATGCCAATACAAGGCTGGATTAGGTGTATTCATTGGATTCCCTTTCGAAATTTAGACTCATGCCCTCAGGTAATTAACCTACTTGGATCATGTTGGTCTTTTTTTAATCATTATCCCACCACTTTTATCTTGCTAATGTTTACATAGAATTAATTATGTTTGAATCCAATTAGCGGGTGAGTTAAAAGCTTAGGTTTGATGAATCCCATATTTAATGCAAGGAAACTAAACTATGTTGGTCTATGGAAAGGGGAGTATAATTACTATAATTTTTTTTGCATTAATTACAGCTTAACAAGTTCCGTATCATCTCCCATAAATTATTTTAAAAGCTAGTTTCACTTTCACGGCGAACCAAATGAAAACAACATCCAAACTTTCATATTTCTCAAGCAAAACTCCCCAAATTCTGCTTAAGGATTACGTAAAAGAATGATAAGCACATCATTAATAGTATTGTCAAAGCACAAAATTTAAAAACTTAGAAAAAGAAGGCAACAAATAGTTGTTGAAATGGTCGTATCACTTTATAATATAGTATTAATAATTATACTATATAAGGTTTGAGACTTGAACTCTTCAGCTCTTCCTCTCTTTTTTCTCCATAACTAAGAGTCTTAACCTTTTGAGTTAACGTGGTATCTAATGATGGATCCAAACAAGTCACTATCTTGCCATTGACTTTAAAAAATAAAAATAAAATCCCTTAGCCCACTTACACATACCAGTGGGACAGCACGTGTAATGCACGTGCATGTGTTGGAAGCCAAGTGCATATCTCCTTATAAATCTCTATTTTACATTGTTTTTATGGGCATGCCCATGAAAGAAAGCCTTCCCTTCTCATGTTTTCACATTATAACTAGTATATATAATTAAGTAATTAAACAACATGCAATCTCTCTGGGGTGATTAGGTGCAAAGCTCAAGTGGGTTTGTAAAAGAAAATATAAAGTTTGGGAGAAAGCGATGTGGTATTGTTGGGGGGGGGGGGGGGGGGGGTGTACAAAAAACC
>JAOXJP010232871.1:0-10400 GCA_025762735.1 Platanus orientalis | reverse complement strand
AACAATGGCATCTACACTGAATTTATTCCCTGTTAAATTTGACCATGCTTCCAGTAGCTTAAGTACTTAGAGTGGAGTGGCAAGTAGCAAGAGTGAATGAAGTAGCCAAAGTAAAGTATATTTTCATGATGCAAGTATTTATGAATGCTAGATCTGGAAGTAGGGGTGATGAAGAATATATGTGCTAGACACCTCCTCTACATCCTGTGTTACATCAACCATGTCAAGTATGCAATCTTTTGAAGACTGCTATCTTGCATGGGTCATACTAGAAAAGAAAAGCAATATTTGTAAAGCGTATCCCCACAGTCGGCAATGCCATCAAAGTATACTTCACATAATTGCTAGAAACATATGGTAATCTTCTAGAATATGAGAGTTTTGGTTCAACAACCACTAATTTCTTGAACCTCATTTTTCTAAGGTGCAGAAAAACATGGAAATTGAAATTTTGGAAGCTTCTGATGCTTAGAAATGAATCAATGGACTTTGCTTAGTCACTAGTTAATTTGGGGGAGCATTTTCTTGCTTTGGTTTCTTCATGAAAGTCGAATATGATTCAGCCCTTCAGAACTTGGTTTCAATCTGAGTCCTATCTCAGTTGAATTCTAATAGCCATTTCTTGAGTCTACTCAGTGAGTTAGCAGACATAACTGGAAATGGTGAAGGAATCTCATTTCTTGTATTTTTCTCACCGTGCTTCATAGATTCCATGCATGTCTTAATTTATTATCAACAAAAATTTAGCATTCTAAATGGTGAAGGAATCTCAGTTCTTGTATTTTTCTCACTGTGCTTCATAGATTCCATGCATATCTTAATTTATTATCAACGAAATTTTAGCATATTTAACTTCAGTACAGAAATTTATGTCCTCAAACGATTTTACTTGGTTCATTGTAATTTTTTTTCTGGGGAAAGTTTTTATTGCTAATCTTGTGCTTAATAAATCCTGAATAGGTGCATAAACCAAAGCATTTAGATGTACCGAGATGCTGTACTTGTCAATACATGAAGTTGCAATTTGATTATGTCCTTAGGTTAGCGTATCAAATATGATACACGTTCACAGCTTAATATATGACTATGAGCAAGGGTATTAATGAGAAGAATTCATTCATGTCCTAACACATAGAATATGTTTGTTGGAAATGTACTTTTCTAAACTTCCCAGTTTCCCTTTCTGGAGATATACTTTATTATGTCTTGAAATTCACATTTGCAGGCCCCTCCAGAGAGGAGACAGATCTTTAGTAGTGAGCTACAGCGGGTTGGTACTGAAGGTGCTAAAGTGTTGCGTGAACTTGGAAACAAAGTCAAGAAGATGGAGAAGTTGAACTCGGAAGATATCCTCTCTGAGGTGCATGACGCAGCAGAAGAATTGCAAAAGAAGATAGACCGAAAATCATACCTTCTCGTAGACTCTGAGAGCTGGGAGATTGGAAGACGACCACCCAAAGACCTAGAAAATCCCGAGGATGCTCTCAACATTCCAGATGATGAAAATAAACATCTGGGGTTCAAGTCCCTTAGTGAAGCTGTGCTTGACCTTAGGTCAGTCCCCCATTCAAGAAGCTGGGATGTTCGCACTGTTAACATGGGTGTTAACTCGCTGCCAGCAGGTGGTTCCTCGGACAACATGTTCAAGACACAGATAACATGGCCTGCACGTAACTCTTTCAATGCCAATGCTGTGCTTAACGAAGAAGAATCACGAACATATGAGAGTGCAAGCGCCTTATCTTTGGCAACGTTTACTTCACTTTTGATTGAATTTGTTGCAAGGCTTCAGAATCTTGTTGATTCATTTGAAGAACTTAGTGAGAAAGCCAATTTTAAGGAACCCATCGACCCACCAGCAGCTGCAGAGGTGCTTGGTTTTTGGACAAGATTGTCTAGATGCTTCCGGTTCAAGAATTGAGTTTGTGTGTCTCTTGATTCAAGTTCATTGATTGAATACCATGATGAAGTCCTGAAAGAATACATGATCCAAACAGTGCAATTCTCATTGATGAAAATGATATTGAATTGAGTTAGTTGTGAAATGCGATGGAATCATGGAAATGATTTGATCCCACTGATGTTTCTAACAAAGATAATGACAGTCTAATTAAATTTTGTTCTGAAGCTGTAGAAGGAACCTTGGTGTAGCTGATGGAGTAAGTGTAGCCCTTGAAGATGTTAGGAGGATTGTTCTTGCAAGTGATGAGAATAATCATTCAGGGGAGTTAGACTGGAGACCGGCAAAGGCATGGTGGGCGTTCCGAGCATATCTGGACGAACAAAGGAAGTCCTGATAGAAAATGGTTAGATGGGAATTTTACTGCAAGCAAGATTTGGTAGAAAACAGAATAAGAGCCATCGTTGATGGATCTTTTGATTTTATTTTTATTTTTTAATTTTATATGAATGAATTCAGGTTTGAGCAGGCAGCAAGCCAAGTCAAATGTGTCATGTATCTCTTCAATTATCATATAAACCTTATCTTAGTACAAAAATGGCTAGAGAACATTTAGCCTTTTGAAAGATATAGTTAGATTAGATGGTAATGATGCAGGGGACTAATTCAAGCAGGATCTTTACATGATAGTGCAGTGCTCTACTTAAAAATTCACTTCGGCCCATTTCTTGTTGCCATGAAAAGGTTTTCTCATGACTAGTATTTCTCAAGAAATCGTTTTTAAGCCATCTGGTTGCCATGAAAAGTTGGTTTTGTCATGTATTTCTCATGATTATTTTGTTTCCTTTTCTTGTGGGATTTTTTTCCTATTCTTTTCTTTTTCTTTTGTATACAATTCAAGGCAACCAGACTGGGCCTACAGTGATGGTTTGCAAATTGACTCTACATCTTTATCTCTGTAAGCAAAACTCTGCAGAAATCAAGGTAGGGGATTGATTTTGACTTGTCTCAAAAGTCCATCATATCTATATTTTGCATCAACAGGAAACTTGTCCAAGACCATGGCATATAGGCACACACACCCGAGGGAAGGATTGAATATCTACCAAGATAATAGAGAGGGAAGGATTGAATATCTTCCCACCCACTTAACTGGCTTTTATGGTAATATATGACTTGATTTGATGGAAGAAAGGACCAAGCCAGCAACGCCTGGTTAACTGATGCTCAACCAATTGGTTTAATGACCTTGCTTTCAGATGGTTCATGACCCAAAAGCCAATTAATTGGGAGATTTTCCTGATTTGTACATGTCTTTCACCTAATTTGATCTAATTTGAAAGTGATTTGTTGAGATTAGTTTCTTCCCTAAAAAATTTATGGTAGCCTTGAGCACCCTGACCTGATCACGAACCAAGGCCTAGTAAATACTGTAAAATAGTCACCAGAAGATCTTAAGATTTATATTCTTGTAATTGATAATCTCCAGTTGTTGGTAGAAAAAAAAACTAGTAATTAACGTTCTGTTGTAGATAGTTATATCTAGACTGAAGATGCCAGCTTGCTAAGTTGGTAAAGTCTGTGTGGGTGTTGTACCACAGATCTGGGTTCAAAACCCATCTTCACCTACTTACCTATCAAACAAAAAAGTTATATCTAGACTGTTCCCCTTATATTTCTGGAACCAAAAAAGAACGCAAACGGTCGGGGGCATGAGGTCTCTCAATTGGGCTGATTTTTTCCTTGCACTTCTATTAGGTTAGGCATACAAGTAAGACACTCCGGATCGTTAAGACAATAGTTTTTAAAACCCACATGGAAAACGACCCAGAAAGCAGTATGGGTCCAATGTCAAGGTGGATCTGGGTCAACTAGTCCAAATGAATAGGCAGGTCCGGTGTTAATCACTGTGGTGAAGAACATGTACATGCTAGGAGGTAGAGACCTGTACAATTAAAGTTATGGCAGTATGAGTGTTGTAAATACAATACAATGCCAATTTTACTTCCAGAGTCCTGTAAACTTGTAAAGATCAAATATGTAATGTGTTTTAACATAACCATATAAAATTCTAAAATGCTAAATTTTGCTCATAAGACAACAGGAATATAATTAGAAGTAATCACAATTTTCTTTAAAATTACATACCCATCCTGAATATGACCAAAATGAAGAGTAAGAATCACAATTTATTCTTTAAAAATACATACCCATCCTGAATATGACCCAAATGAAGAATAATAACATAAAGAATCGTAAATGCCCAACAGACTAGTAAATGCCCAACAGCATTTAGTGTCGAACAGCAGCACACTTTTCTTTTTTCTTTTTTCTTTTTCTTTTTTTTTCTTTTTGGATAATTAATGATTTTATTAAAGAAGAATAGAAAAACTAATAATACAACAGAATCAAGCACCCCTTACAAAAAGACCACAGAATCTCGGCTCCTGAATACAAACCCAAGATCCCACCCCCCAATTAGCTAACACTCGTGACTTCTTATTGAACGGAAGAAGGGTTCTCCTACTTGCCCAGATAGACTTCACTAAAACTGCATCACCCATGCCATTCTACATGGATTTCTTCCTCATGTCCCGATCTGCAGTAGCAATTAACTAGTTTAGATTGAAATTCTTAAATATATAAATAAATAAAATTGCATTTAAGTTTAATCGTTTTTACTTGTGTTTATAAGTTAAATTGTTTCCTCCATTGAATTGGAATTGAAGTTCCTTTCTGTAAAATTGATCTTCCCCTTTTACTTCTGTAGGAACACTAATCAACCTGGCTAATTCATGACCATGCTTCAACATGGTATTTTCCAGCCTTTTCCAGTGCCCTTAGCCACCTCACAGCAGATTCCTTTGGGACCCCGCTCTCTTTTGATATAATTTCCTCCAGGCACGACAAAACATCTGTGGGCATTTTGGTTGAAGAACCTGAAATGTATACAGCTGCACCCGCACTCAACAAACTCCAAACTCTATGGCTTTCTTCCCGCATCTTATGCTGCACGTAAACCTTCTGTGGCTGGTCTCTTGAGAAGGCAACAAAGAAACCTCCACCCTTCTCTTCTGAGAGTACCCCCCATTTTTGTGCGTGAGAAGACCAAAAATCTCGGTATAGGAAATCATTCCCCTCATTTCTGCAACCAAAGAAGAAAATAACTGGACCGGTTGACCCAGATGCACTTTGTAATGCTCTTTCCTCCACAAATGCACGAAACGGTGCACAACCAGTTCCTGGTCCGATGAGAATGAGGGGGAGTGATGGTGGTGGGGCAGGAAGAGAACCCTTACGGAACCACACTGGAATACAGACTCCTGTTCATGACAAAATAGTTAAGCAAATCAGCATACAAGGTATCCTTCTGTTTTTTTGAATAATAGTAATTGAATCTATCAGTAAGAGACTGTACTTTCTCGAGGATCAAGTCCAGCTAACCACGTTGAGCAGAGACCCGTTCGCTTCCTCTTGAAAGGTGTCATCCATGATACAACACTCACAGTTAGGTGCACTTGATTTGGGTGAGCCAAAGGAGAAGATGAAATAGAATATGCCCTTGTTCTTAATGGAGGAACCAACTGCACCAGCCACTCAAATGGCATTTGCACAGACGGAAAGTCCTCTAATACCTGTACCACAAGCTGAAAATCAGTTCCTAAAGAATGAAAAGATAATCCAGCATGCAAATAAAAGGTAAAGAAAATTTTAAATTCACTTTATAAGAATCAGAGGTCTATTTTTGAAAACCAACCCCTCTCAGTAGAATATTAGCATTCGCAAGATATGGGACATCTATCCCTACTGTTAAATTCGCTTTATAAGAATTACAAATCACTTCTTATCTCACTCTTATATGTATTCTGAGATAATGTATTTGCTCATAAATTTCCATGCTCAGTACTGGTGTAGACCACACAGGAAAGTATCAAAAAAAGATGTACAACACAGGAAAATATAGACGCCAGTTTTATAAAGAATTAGAATGCATGGCCAGATGTTTCTGTTTGAAATCAGAAAGATGCATCAAGCAGAAGATGCATATTCACTTAGAAGGCGCACCTCCAGAACAGTTCGTCGTTCCTTCTGGTTGTATTGATATAGATCATCCCTTCCTTCCGGTGAGGCAAAATATTGAAGCCTTTCCTTTTCGTGTGGGGCAGTTGCGAAAAAGCTCAGAACCTGAACAATTGACCATATCATTATTTTATTTTTTTTCCTTTTTGGTAAATATAGCATGGTAGAAAGCACAGCAGTTAAAGTAACCATATGTAGCATGGTAGAAAGCACAGCAGTTAGAGTAACCATATTTAGTAGCAAAACCTGCAATTTCCTTAATTCTTTGAACAAACAGAAAGAAAATGAGAAATCACAATAATATGGGCCAATTTTTCTTTTACTTAATACTTTTCTAACATGATACATACAACATTGCAATAGTATAGGTAGCATGGATGTGTGCATACACATGCAGAAATAAGCTCTCGCATGGTAAATATCAATGACTTTATGTACTCATCAATGTAAAAAAAAATTATAGATAATGATGACCTTATTATCAAAAAAAATATACAACGAAAATTTTATTAGTGGGAGTCTGGGAGAAACCCCAAAAGCGGCACAAGAAATACAACCACAAGGAACTCAACCAAAAGCAAGGGAGTCCCATTCCAACACCCAACTATAAATTTTACATTGCAAAAATCTGGGAGGTATGACACCCATGAGAACATAAGAGAAAGGGCGATGGAAGAAAGCTGCACCGGATCCACCGCCTTGTCTTAAACAATCTGGGTATTATGCTCCATCTAAACCACCAAACTAAGACTACAGGAACCCTTAGCCACGGAAGTCTTCCTTTAGCTTACAAATCTTCCAACCTTTCACTGTCCCACATATCAAGAAGACTGTCAAAGGAGAAGGGCATCAACCAACATCATCTAAATCGAAACAAGAAGAAGTTCCAGACTGACAATGACTTCCTGTAATTGTCACATTTAGATTCTGTTATACTCTATCACCTTTTACAAAAAAACAAAGCACCATTCTCTCTCTCTCTCGCCCTTCAATTCAAATATTAAATGTCTAGATGAACTCAGACTAAGGTAAGGTTACAACATTTAAGATTTTCTTTTGGAGCTTGAATCCAATGTTTATATTTCTAAGCAAATCAAGCTGCAATCAGCTGATCTAATCTTCCATGAGAAGAGCATATCATGGTGAAATATCATTTAATTCAAACAAGATAGTTTCTGATAAGATTTGTAGTCCTTATGTTTAATCAAAAGTTATGACTATTGTTATCATATTTTTTACATTCCTTGTTTCATTCATTTCTCAGCTAGATGTCTGAACATTGCAATACATTAAAAACTCATTACGATGAAAAACATAAACAATGTAAAAGTCAATAACATGAAGAGAAAATGAATGAAAAGCATGATGATGACAAGGTAAATAGTTTCTTTTGTTCTAAACAAAACCAAATGTGCGTGTGTATTTTGGAGAACAAAACCAAATGTGTTGAGCATACGATATCCTTGCCTCAAAGAAATAGCGTCTAGGGGAAGCTGATGCAACATCCATTGTCAATTCTACAAAACTTCTTAATTTGATGGGGGCAGTCATGTCATCTATAGGAGAATCGGAAAGGCAATTCCCAGTTCCTTTGGGCTGAACCTGAAATTAAGCACAGTATACACCTTAAATGAAAGGGAAAAAAAATGAAAAACACTAGTATTCTAGCAAACCCAATGCACTCCAAAGTCGAGACTACCATAAACATGTCATAACGGATTCAAGTACCTACACACAAGTGGATACACGTAATAGTTAACACCTTCCATAAAGTCATATATAAATGCTCTAGGCAAAGTTGAATTTTTATATAAGAAAGAAAATTAGAAATGCAACTCTAGTATCAAACTGTGTCAAAAAGAAAAAAAATGAATAATGAAGAGAAAAAATAACCAGAAGTCATATTAAGCAATATATATGTTTAATATATCAACGACAACAAACAACCTTATCCCAACTATTTGGAGTCGAATCCTGTTCCGCCATTCCGCCCTGTTTAGGGCCATATCTGCCGATGTTTAATATATCAATATAAAAATAATGAGTTGTGCCTCAATTGTATGTGCATATAGCTATATCAACCTCGACTACCTTAAGTACTCATCAGGTCACTGGAGCTAAGGTTTCTACATGGTCCCTTATCAGTTATTCACAAATCCTCTATGTAAAGAAGTGTAAGCTTTACTATTTTATGTTGTAAAGTCAAAGAAATCCTCTTTACTTATAAATAGCTACATTAACCTCAACTAGCCAAGTACTTATCTGATCACTGGAACTAAAATTTCTACATCCCTTATTAGTTATTCACAAATCCTCTATGTAAGATGTGTAAGCTAAACTATTTTATGTCGTAAAGTCAGAGAAATCCGCTTTACTAGTATCTCTATGCCAAAGTAAGCAACATCCATATGTAACATATTTCCCCCACGGACCTTTAGCAATTGCACTCATGATCACTTTCACTCAATCCCATTCCACATGTTCAATCTGCTGTTAATTTCTAATTTCATGTGTATTTAATATATTTATAACGTTTGGATATGCATGGGTGAAAGTAATCTTGAAGTGGTAACATTAAATGGTCAAATGAAAGGGACTATTGTTTTTTTTGTTCTTCTCTATAATCAGTATTGGTATACAAATGAATATAAAAAGACTTTGGGCTTTCCATCAAAGGTTTCCTTCTTCTTATGGAGTGTTTATCTAGATAAGATTCTGATTCTGAACCATCTGAAAAGTCGATGATGGAACTTGGCAAATAAATGTATTTCGTGCATGAATACGGAGGAGACGGTGGACCATTTACTTATCCATTGTATGTTGGTGAGGAATTTGTGGGACTTCTTTCTCTCCCCTTTAAATGTCTCTTGGGTGTTGTCGTTTCGGTTCACTGATCTCATCTCAGGATGGTGGATTAGAGAACTGGAAGGCATTTCCAAGTCCACTTGATGCTTTCTACTAGGGATCATTTGCTAGACTATATGGAAGGAGAGGAAAATGCCATAACTTTTGAAGATAAGTTCATGCCTTTTGAGAGGATTTGCCTAGTCGCTTACAACATTCTTTTTTATTGGGTCTCCATCTTGGAGGACTCAAAGCACTTTCCTGGTCGCTTATAGGATTCTTTTTGATTGGGTCTCCATCTTGGAGGACTTTGATGTGTGTGATGGAACGGATTTTGGAGAGTGATTATGTAGATTTCCTGCTGCTTGTTTTGATTGTTTTGTCTATTTTGTTTGTTTTGCGTCTTATTGCTTTTGGTTCACTTGCCTTGTGAACTTATTCGGTTTGGTCCTTGTTTCCCTGTTTCTTTCTTTTCCTATTAATAAAGTTTATCCACCTCTCAATAAAAATAAAATAAAATAAAAAGAATTAACATTGTACAGATGAACAAAAGAAATGGGGGGATAGGAGAAGTCCTCCAGAAAAAAAAATTATTACATTTGAGACCTCACCTTTGTCACCATCACTAAAATAGACTCATCTATCAAAAAACCCCTTCTACATATGTGATTGAATTCAGGATGATGCAGCCAATGTGAAGAGGCTTCTTTATATTCCACCCCACAAGAGAGCTAGGTTCAAAAGTCCTTGCAAATTAGGGGAATTTTAGAGTTTAGGATGTTAGGAGTTTATTTGTAATAAGGCCTTTTTAGCCAAGGGTATTTTGGGGGGAATAATGTGTTGGTCGACAGTACCTTCTCTGTCTCTTAGTTTGGTCAATAAGTCAACATGTGGGACTCATAATAAAGCTAGTTGACAACTAGGGAAATCTTCCTCTTAGTTGTTGATTTAGTTGGTATTTAGGAATAGGAAGTAAGTTTTTAGTTTTAAAAGTTTTTATAATTAGAAGTTTTAGGATTTAGTAGTTTCTATTAAGTAGGAGTTCCAATTTTTTTAATTTCTAATTTTTTCTGTTTTGAAGCCAATAAAAGGAGGTTACACAACTTGTATTGGGGAATTATGAATTGATGAAATAAACTTTTGGGTTTCGTTCCTCTTCTCACGGTTGATGCTATATGAATTCTCTAGGAGAATTATCAGGAAAAAAAAATTTCTCTAAGAGTTGGTGTCACTAGAAATCCCAATCTTCTTCTTATTGATGCAAACATCACTAAGAGGTTGTTGTTTGTACCAGTCCACAAGAGAAATAAGTACAAACTATGTGTGTAACATGGTTAATTTAGATGTCTTAGGGGCTAGGGATTGTTTTGTAACAAGGTTTTTTTTGCAATTTTTGTTTGAGGATTCTCTTTGTAATAAGGCTAAAATTAGCCATGGTTAGTTGGTAGGAAAGAGTGAAAGCTAGGTGTTTGCCCTATTTTTTTGGCTGAAAAAATCAGCTCATGGGCCCCACTTATGTGCTGGTTGTACAGCAAGAGTTTGGGGTTATTTGGGCTCATTAAAGTCAATTTAGGGG
>JAOXJP010232870.1:0-10400 GCA_025762735.1 Platanus orientalis | reverse complement strand
TATATATATATATATGCAGCTACATCTCTATATCTCTCTCTCAAAGTTACTTTTTTTTTTTTCACTTCACAGTTGTATGACGGAAAAAGTATCTTGAATTTTTGCTTTTCTATTATGTTTCCATCCAGTTCGTGCTTGGACTTCAACTTGAATTCGTAAAATTTTTGAACAGTGTACTCTCATCTTGCTATTGGGGTTTTGTCACTTTTTAAGTTTTGCTAACTGCCAAAGTATTATTTTTTCCCCTTTTCAGCTATCTTTAAGGACACTCTGTTCTTTTATGGATTTATTGTGCTCTGGATGTTTGTTAGCTTGTCATTAGAAGAAATGGATGGAGGCTTGTTTTTTCCTCCACCTCCCCTATGAAATTTTATTATTTTAGTTAAAAGCCATGGTTTCTGGGGGGTCATTATTAGCATAGGCATAGGTGTCTAAGTTACATGGTTGCGTAAGTTGTTTATTTGTACATCAGAATATATCTTGATTGGAGGATTTTGGGCTGTATTGAATTTGGGAAAATAATGCTTCCAATTTCCTTTGATTAGGAGTTTGAATCATCTCCTGTCCAAGTGGAGAGATATGATGCTGGCATTGGTCAATGCATGACACAATGCCTAACAAGGGGTGTCTTGTAAACACACCAGGGGTAATTTAGTAGATACAAAGTAGATAATTATTAGTGTATTTACCAAAACACCCTTTATCAGGCATTGTGTCACATGTTGATTTGGTACTGTCATGATATCTCTTGAGTCTGACTAGAGATGATTGAAACTCTTTCTGTTAGATGTTGATTTTTATGGGCTGGGAGCAATTTGGGTCTGGGGTCACAGCACCTGTACATGCATCTAGGGCCTCAATAACTTGCCACATGTCTCAAGCTCAAAGGATCAGGATCTACAGATGGATGGGTCCCACCTAAAAGATTGCGTACACCAAAAATTAGCATGAACATATGATATTTAATGTCTGTTATATGCATTACTTTATGAAGATTTTTGAAGCTCTGCTGATTTATTTATTTTTTTGCTATTCAAATAAATATAGAAAAATTGATGTTGGAGTTGTTTGTTCAAGCAGAATTTTGTTCTATTAAATTTCAAGTGGAGCAAATCCAACAGCCGGTCCTGACCCTCTTATGTCTGGTCAAGCTGATTTTTGGTCTACTAAACTCTTTAGTTGAACCCCATCCAACTTTCGGTCCTGACCATCTTATCAGAAAAAGCTAATTCTGGAAGTGTTGCTATTCTTATCTCTCTCTCTCTCTCTCTCTCTCTCTCTCTCTCTCTCTCATTCCTATTTAACATGGTCAACCAATTTCTGAAATTTGGCTATAAATGACACTGTAATGCATCCTTGTTCTGCCATTAGATTTTGGAAAGCCAGCTGGCCTTCGAAAGCTAAGTTTTTGCTCTGGTTGGTTTGGTTGGGGCGTGTCCTCATGGTGGATGGCCTGATGGCTCATGGTTTTCACATGGCGAACCGGTGCCCTTTATGTTATGATCAAGGGGAGATGGTTGCTCAGCTCTTTCTCTAAAGTCCGGTTGCCTTCAGGGTATAGGATTTTTTCTTGCAAAGATTTCGCAGATCTTGAGTAATGCCATCGTCCTTTGAGAGTCTTCTCGTGATGTGGGGAACAGAAAGGGTTGATGACCTAATGGGTTATTGGGAAGATCTTGTGGTATGGTGTTCCCTTGATCTGCTTGGTCAGTTGGGAAGGAGTGCAATGCTCACATTTTTCATGTTAAAGCTGAGAGCCTTTGATGTACTATTGGGTTTTGCATCTTCTAGAGTTTCACAATATAAAATTCTATAGTTGGGTCTTGGAGTGGGACTCGTCCCGGTGGCTGTATTTCTCGTGCAGCTTTTTGGGTTTTTTCTCTTAATAAACTTTGTCCTTACCTATAAATTAAAAAAAAGTGTTAGGCGCATGCCAACACGTTTATTTATACAAATTTTAATTAGCATCCATACGTGAGCTTATTGTAAGTATTGTTGAGGGGAATTCGGTGGTGGTCATTGGTTGGGAAATGGGAAATGGGGATGGTTAATGTAAGTTTTATGAGATTAGTGTATTAGTGCACTCTTTGGAAACCTTCTTTGTTCATATACCACAGGATCAAAATGTATTGGCTAATAAGATTGCCAAATGGGGGGTTAGGTTGCTTTCTGTTTTTGTTGGTAGTGACATTCCAGATGGCTGTGTAGTGGTGTTATTCTTGTTGTATTTTAGCATGTAATTTTCTTATTTCTTCTAAGAAAATTTGTTGTCAAATATCCCAAAAAAATCAATATATATGGGATAAACTATGTCTTGAGTTTGTTGAGGTGTCTTCAGATCTGTGTCTGCCACCAAAACATGTGTTACTGTCTAAGTTACGTTGTTTCCTCCCCTTGGATGAAAATTAGTGCAGTAGAGATAGAGGACATAGTTTTCATATTAGTCTTGACTGAGAAGAAGTATTGTTTTATGACAAATTTATAGTTAGAGTATCTACTTGTTAACCTTTTTTATTATAAATTTATTACATCAATGTTTAATGTTAACATTTCTGAATCTGAAGGAATCCAACAATGAATGCACTATCTGCAAAATACTTTGTTACTTATGAGATAGTTTCTATAGTGCTCCATAATAAATCAATGCATGTTAGTGAAACCTGAGGCTGCAAGATAGCACTCGCATGTTTTTCCTTTTCTTTTCTTCTTGGGGAGGGGGGGGGGTGTTAGGGTGCAGCTGTTTAGAGATCTTTGGGTTATCCATGTTGCATAGGTGCAAATCTGTGTCTTTCTTGAAGTTTGACTAGTAGATCTATCTTAAAGTTTAAAAAAGCAGACTCTTCCCTGGTGAATCTTAGCCGCTCCCCTTCTTTAGTTCTCCTTAATAAAATTGTTTCCACCATTTCATTCAAAAATAAAAAAAGAAAAGCAAACTTCTTGGCTACTATGTATGTGTTTCTCTCCATCCACCATTGTATGCATTGTATGCTGTTCAGTATTCTCTATGTTTAAACAAATTAATCACATATTGTACATTGCAGTATCATACTTACTTTTGCCTTGAATTACGTATGTTATCTTCAAAGCATTTTTTCTTCTTCTGTTGGTTATGTTGGATTATATATTTGTTGTATCTATGATAAAATTGGATATTAAAGTTGTATGAAATTGGATACAAGTTTAGAATAGTTTTTTATGACCACATGCAGTAGATTTGACTCAGTCTTTGTTTGGATATGTTTAAAATCGAATTGAATTTTGCCTGATGCCACTTGAATTAGTTGTCTAATGATTTTGAAATCAGTCGTTGCATGTTTTATTGGAAAACCATACTGGAATTATTGATTTTGAATCACTTCTTTCGTGTTTCTGACTAAATCTGCTTTACGCTTTTTACTATTAGGTGCGAGAGGAGTTGGAACGTGGAATTCTACGCCATAGCCAGTCATCTGCAAGGTAACTACTTTGCATCAAATGCTTAGTGGTTTTATCTTTTCAAGGAATTTCTATTGCAGGTCCAAGGATTTTGTTTGTTAATCTGTCTGTAGTTTGAGTTTAACGATTTGCAGGAGTCCTTGCTTACTTGATTTCCTTGATCCTTCTGAGGTTCATCTGACTAGCTGAATCCTGTTGAATAGTATCAATATTTTGTTCTAAACTGCAGTTAGTCACATTGTGACCTTGATGCATGTGATGAGCATTCTGATTGATCCTTTCCAAGATGAGTAGGGTTTGTTAGGAGTGCCCTCCACATTTAAGGGCCTGATTGTGTGAGAAGCTCTATATATGTGCACTTTGTTTATTCTTTTTCTTTTTCTAGTTATATTATCTTTCATCATAACCCACAATTTAATTTTGTTTTTTGTGTTGAATTTGTTGTAGACCTTCTGTTAATCACATTGAGGCATCTGGATCAAGAGGCTGGCGATTGCATTTCACTAATAAGTTGCCCCATACTATTTTCACGGGCAGCAGAATAGAAGCAGAGAATGGTACACTGGTTCAAATAGTAATCCTTGATGCTAATTCGAAAAATATAATCACATGTGGCCCTCTATCATCGATCAAGGTAGATATTCTTGTCCTTGATGGTGATTTTGGCACTGATGAACAAGAAGATTGGACCGAGAAGGAATTTGATTCCAGTGTGATACGTGAAAGAGAAGGAAAAAGGCCTCTGGTGACGGGGGATCTAGTAGTTACACTGAGGGGTGGAGTTGGTTATCTTGGTGATATTGCTTTTACAGATAACTCCAGCTGGATACGAAGTCGGAAGTTTAGGTTAGGAGCTAGAATTATGCATAGCACCTGCCCTGAAGGAAGAAGAATTAGAGAAGCAAGAAGTGAAGCCTTTATTGTAAAAGATCACCGTGGAGAGTGTAAGTTCATTTTCTTTTTTAGATACACTTTAGTCAAACTCTTTGCTAGTTGAAAGAGAGAATGCTTAATGACTTCTTTTTTTTATTGATAAAGATAATTTTATTAAGAAAGGAACTGTATGAAACATACACCCCTATTATCAGAATACATAACTATGAGAATATGAACATATCCCATTCAAAGATCCATTGATGCAAGGGATTACCAGAGAATATCTTCAAATGAGATAACCACACATAAAACAGAGAAAGAGCCTGAGATGGGAGCGAGCTTCAGAGGATCCATGACAGAGTTTTCAAACGCCTTCCGGTTCCTTTCCTGCCAGATCACCCACACTATAATAGTAGGAATACATCTCCACACTATACTTCCCAGAGCTGACATATTAGGCAGCCCACCCTGACACCATTCATTTAAATGCTCTCCCACTGACCCATGAATCACCCAACCCTTCTGGAATTGACATATGAAAAAGGTCCACAGCTGATGTACACCGTGACAATGGAGGAACAAATGTGGGATCGTCTCCTCATTAGCACAACATTTGTTAACAGACATTTAGGCATTAACTTTTGTATATTATACGGGGATTCTCTTTGGTTTAAATGTCAAAACATAATTCAAAAGTTTTTTATGCTTTTGAATCACTTACATTATGTTGATTTTGCAGTGTTCCTTACTTATTCAACAAGGTCAACTTTAGTTCAGTCAAATAAAGATTTGCCTATGATATTGAACGTAATGGAAAATCTGGTTAGGTTTGGTTAATAAACATAGGCATTGGTTTACCTAAGTTATGTCTCTAGTATGGTGGTTGAATTTCTATGATATACGTTTTGGTTCATACATATGCTTGTCTTTGTGTTTGAAAGCCGTATCTGAGTTTGGTTTTGTCAACCTCAGAATTTCACTGCATGACCTGCATCCTCCTCTGGACGGTTGTCTCCCATGGTTTCTCCATTGCCAACAGGATCAAAAGCACAGAGCAATCAAATAACAAATAAACTCACTTATAAATTTTTATATGCCATCCCTCCATTTTATCTTGAAAATTGAACTGGAAGCACTTTCCTTGTAAAGCAAATTAAAGATTCATGAAAGTGGTCCCTTTATCTTGTTTCTAAGGCTGAGATATTCCTTGTTTTAGTATTTGACAAGAATCATGTCCTAGAATCTCGTGGGACTCTATATTTTGATGTTGGTTTACCACCCCTTGGAAAGGGGCTCTAGAACATTGGTTTTGTTCTTTGGAATGCTCTAGCCAAACATTTTAAGTGCGTTTTAATCAGGATTCTTCATTATTTCCAGCATTTATCCTGCTAAAATGTGAAACTTAGCCCCCCCCCCCCCCTTCCCTTTCCTATTTTTTGAGTTCAATGTATTTTGTGTAGTACATTTGAGTTCTGGTTTAAGGGTCATTACTTTGGTGCAATGGTAGTGGCTTGGGCTGTCCAGCATGAAAGTGCGGGTAAGCAGGTTTGTGCCAAAGGCCAAAGGTTAGGTCTGTTTCACATCCACCACCCTCCCAGCACCCCATAAATACAGGACCAGCACTTGGTAATGACCTTTTTGACAATTGAGTTCTGGATTATGTTTATTAGTTCTCTTGGAATATGTTGTTCATTGAATAACTCTTTATCTAAACCTTAAAAAAGAAAACATGAAAGATCTATCTGGATGATTATCTGCTTACTCAGACTGAAACTTTATCTGTTTATTTAGCATATAAGAAGCACCACCCTCCATCCTTGGGTGATGAAGTTTGGCGTCTGGAAAGGATAGGAAAAGATGGTGCATTTCATAATCGACTTGCTTTTAATGGAATTAATACAGTTCAGGACTTCCTGCGATTGTTGGTCACTGACCCATGCTTACTGCGCAATGTAAGAAAACTATTATTCTGGTTGAACCATTGTAATGTAAAGCATTTAAGATTTTTGATTAAGTTGGCCTAACAAATGCCTTCCATTCTTCTTCTGTCCAAACTGTAGATCCTTGGCAATGGGATGTCAAACAAGACTTGGGAGACGATTGTTCATCATGCTTCAGCTTGCGATTTGGATAATAAGATTTACATGTATTACAGTGCCGCACAAAGGGTTGGACTCCTGTTCAATTCTGTCTACAAGGTTGTCGGGGCAATATTTGATGGCCAGAGTTATCATCCACTGGATAACCTCACCACATCCCAGATGGTGTGTGTTTTTACAAGGCAACTCACTCTAGTGTATCAACTAAGCACCCTTTCTTTCCAAAACTAGTTTTTAATGAAACTTTATTCAACTGCCTGATATAGCGCTCAAAGGTTGATTTGAAGTACCCGAACTAATTTATCAATTCTTTCAGTCACAGCAATTAAGTTTTCATAGTGTCCATTGGTTGAGGGATGGATTCATGAGGCTTGATGGATGTGTTTCATCATTTACTGAGTCCATTCATGTTTCTTCTTATTCTTTTGGTTTGGGGGTGTGGCTTTCTTGATTTAAAACTGATCGGATTTACCCTCTCATTGGCAGATGTTGGTGGAGGATTTGAAGCAGCATGCATATAAAAATGTGAAGGACATAGTTGAAATTTGTGAGCCACTGATTGATGGCCCTTCTAGGCCATTGCCTAGGCTACAAGCTACCTTCTTTCCAGGATCAAGCCAAGATGTGCTGTATCCTGACTTCCCAATCACACTTCAAGGTATTCTTAGATGGGATCTTTGAGGTACCTGTCCGGTAGGATGGAGAAATGATCCACCAACAGCCTAGCAATACCAATACATGCATGGTTGCATTGTACTATTTGATGATTTTCACCCATAATTGACCAATGGGTGACCATAAATTGTTTGATGTGCATATTTCTTTGAAATGATTCACTATCACTATACTGTGTGGAAGTATGTGATAGAATGGATTAGTCACACAATCAGCTTGGAGTTGGGGTAGAAAGATTCTCTAGGTGTGTTCAAGTGTTAAAGGCAGCTTGGTAGCACCCAGGCAAGCCTGAATTTAGGCTTTTGCTGGCTTTTCATGCAGTTACCCATGTGGGGCGTATCTTTTGGGCTTCTTGAAGCTTTTAACAAAAGGGCTTGCCTTTAGAGGATCTAATCTCCACTTGGAGACGCAAAGGGGGTCCCTCAAGTTGTTTGACAACAGGAGGGTTTTTGAGGATAAACACTCAAGTTTGGCAGGTCTAAATTCTTCAGCCTACAACTGTCTTCTTGATTAGGTATTTGTAAGACAAGACTTTGAGGAAACAGCTAGGCTTAATATTTGGGGAATGGGTACTTGATGTTCTTTTTTGGATACCCTTTTGGGGAGAAAAAATCTTCTCCTGTGGATAGACTTACCTGCCAGTTCAGGAGAAAGACATCACAGAAAAAGTGAAAATTCACTTTATTGTGGGTACATGTCCCATCTCATATGCATGCAGATGAATTTGCTCACAGGAGAGGATCCTGTGGGCCTTTTGAGTTTCTTTGGCTCTCTTCATTTATATTTTTATAAGAAAACAATTTTTTTCAAAAAGGAAAAGAAAAGCAAAACGAAGAGAGGGGATAAGGCATCCCCACTAAACAAACCGACCACAAAACAAGAGCATCTCTGCTTCTTTCATTTTTGATCTTTTATTTTTGTTGCTTCTGTAGTTTTGTTTTCATTCTCTTCACCTTCCCAGTGAAGTGTCTTTTTTCCCTTGTTTCCTTTGTTCTCTTTCTAATAAATTCCCACTATTCCACAAAAAAAAAAAAAAATGTTTGAAATCCATTTGTGTTCTTTGGCAAGATTTATCCTAACGTGTATGTGCCATGTGAACTGTTTGCTATGGACCACCTTTATGGTCTACAAGAGGGTACCCCTCAGATTTGCTCCTTTCAGAATCATATGACCCAACGTTCTCATTTTCTTATTTACTGCCCTCTTATATATTTCCATTAGTAACGGAAGTCAATTACATGCAGATCAAGTGGCAACACCACCAAGCTTCAACCATGTGGTGAATTCATCACCATTTATTGTAGATCGTGGTGTGCTGGAAGAAGTTGCTGTTACCCAAGATTGTCATCCGGTGCAAGTGTTCACACCAATTCAAAGGAACAGTTTCAACATGAGGGATTCTTGCACTGCACCCTATGTCAATGGTGGAAGTGAGTGGGCTACAGGTGGGTTGTCAGGGCCTGTTGTGCCAGGTGGGTGTTTAACAGGGGGTGACATGTCTCAGGTTCAGTGGCAGAGTTGGTTTCCAGCGACTACAACACAGGGGCATGGGAATGAATTGATTCTGGGCTCAAATGATGAAGTGGGCATTGGTTTGCTTTCTTCTCTGCCTGATTTAAGTGTTCATATTTCGAGGAGTTGTAAACGCAACATGGGGTGGTTGAAGCTTAGGGCTGCTGTTAAGTGGGGAATATCAGGTAGGAGGGGCGTGGCTGCTAGAAGAAGGGCAAGACAGTTCAGCTCGGTTGCTAAGCATTAGTTGTAACAAAAGCTTCAACAAATTTGGGAGGTAAGTTTCTTCTGAATTTGTTTGTGAATATGTAGTTATTGATATCTTTTCTGGCAGTACTCTTTTGTACTAAATGCTATAGGGGTGGTCCTTGTAAAATTTATATGGTTGATAAATTATAGACCCTGTAATCTTCATGATTCATATACATCTGAGTTTATCATGATCCCTGTTATCTTATTCATGCGTGGATGTTTAGTGAGGAATGCTCTTGTGTGCAAATGTATGCATAAATTCAGTTGGAGCAGATGCCACTGACGACTTCGCAGATCATTCACATAACATTCCAACGGTGATTGAATGCATTGAATATCCCTTGTGGGCTGTTGCAGAGGTTTTGTTTGACAGCCAAGGATCGGGAATGTAATCTGAGATGACCCATTACCTGACAAATCTGGGTACCTTGATGTTATTAAGAATCGAAATTTTTTTGGATCTAGGGCTATATGAGGCATAGATTAGTCTGGGGTGCTTGTATCTTGCCATGTGTCTCGCCAAATGGGTTCCCCTGATATCTTACCAAAAAAAAATAGGCTTCCCCTAATAGGTTTGTTCAGGCTTGTTTACATAATGAATCAGTATTATTAGATGATTGCAACTCTACTATTACTGTATTCTTTTTTAATAGGGAGAGAGAATTCCAATGAAGCTTTATAAAAATAGATGGGACTTTTGTAACAGCCATTCGTTGGGCTGTTTATTATTGTGGTCATGTGGGAATCTTGCTTTTTAAGGCCAAGTAAAGGAGGTCCACCGAGTAATGGCCAGAGACATTCATAAGTTCAATCTCCATTCCTTAGACTATAGGTTCTTTTTCCGAAGAATCTGGTTTTGTTCTTTACTTGTAATGCTTTCGGTCTTTTCTTGCTTTGCTTTTTTGTGAAATCTCTCTCTTTGTTTCGCCGGACAATAGGATGATCAAGTCTTAGAATGGTTGAAGCTTACTATTACATAAACAAAGGAGGTTTAGTAATTTCGAAGGAACAATGTTTGGGTTTAGTTCCACACCACCATCAAACCCCCCCCCCCCCAACCCTCCCAAACCCTATGGGTAAATTTCATTATTTTCTTTAAAAAATATTTATAATTATAATCTCTCCTCTAGCCTGCCTTTTTACGTTTTTATCCAAAAAACAAAAGTTAATTGCTAAGATTTTTCTTAAAATTTTAGTGACATCTTTACTCATCCTAGTTTGGAAGCTGACAGACCAACTAATTTGTTTATTTGATAATAGTTTTTATATTTTGTTTATTGATGTTGCCAAACAAACTCTAGTTTCCCATCAAATAAAATAGAATTTTGGAAAAATTCAGTAGTTTCCATCTAGGAGATTGCCTAAGGCAGAAATTGGCATGATCAAATGACTGCAACACCAATGCTCCATATTTTGTTGTTTGCAGCATTGTTTTCTATGAGGCTAGGGGTCGAATCCCCTTGGCAGCATTTTTGCAGTATCCTACAGTGCGGGTCTTGGTGTGTGGCAATCAAGTAGGCCCCCGTGGCCCAAGGGGGGGGGGGGGGGGGG
>JAOXJP010232868.1:0-10400 GCA_025762735.1 Platanus orientalis | reverse complement strand
CTCTCTCTCTCTCTCTCTCTCTCTCTCTCTCTCTCTCTCTCTCTCTCTCTCTCTCTCTCTATTGTGCTTTTTTTCTTGTATATTGTCCATGCTTATATTTTTTACATCTAACATACGATCTGGAATTAAGTCCTATTTTTTCTTCTAAAGAATCGGGTTTCATTTTGATTTTTTTGTTGGTAGCTTTTTTGGTTATTTATTTATTTTTGAAAATGGAAATTGTATTAAAGAGAAGAAAAATGGGATTTTTTTTTTTTAATGTTTAATGTTGTTTTCTTGTAGCTTAGCTTTAAATCTGAAATTTGGTATTAAACTTGTTTTGTTTGGTGATTAATGTGCGTTTCGTATTAATTCGTGTAATGGGTATATGATGATAGCTTGGGTGTCTTCAAAATAACCATAGGTTTCTGATGTTCTGGTTTTCTATGACTCACAACTCAGTTTCCGGTTTATTCTCAGATCTATTAAATTTTTGCGGTAGGTATTTTTTCTGCTCTATATATATTTAATTGGTACAATATTTTTCTGAATTTTCTCCCCATAGATCTGAACTTTTGACCTCCCTATCTTTTTCTTTATGCATGTGGGTTTGGGTTGACCAAAGAGGTGGCTTAGAAATTAGAAGGTTCTCCTAAGTAGTAGTATCTTACTTAGAGGAAAAAAGAACCTATAGTCTCTTCCTTCAAAGAAAATATGTTTCTTCTTTTAGAAAGAGGACCGATGATAAATGAGCTTCTCTATGGGTCCTGATTTTTCACCTCCAAGACTTGACCAAGTAACCACCCTTTCCATAATTTTCTGTGTACATTTTTGTCTTTTCGAAACAAGGGAGTGAATTTTTGGGTAAATAGGGTTGAAATATATAACTTGTACTACATGTGGTTAATAGAGAAAATGGAGAGGATTAAGGATTCTAAAAGTTACAAAGATACTTCAGAAATCTAGGATGTTTAGAGATTGTTATTTACATTCCCTTTTCTTTATAATAAAGGCCGGTTGCCAATGTTTAGCATTTCATATCTCTGATTTACTAAACTTTAACAAGTTACAGCTTCCCTTAATGACACCAAATTATGCAATCTTCTTGCATTTTTTGCCTAAAAATAGATAACTTTGCTTCTTGAAAGTGGCAATCAGTCCATTGGCTATGTTCCACAATGCTGATTAATTTCTATGAAATTTTATCTTTAAAATATTACCTAGCATAAATTTTGTTGCACATATTTAAACAATCTTTTTGACATGGGCTCCTATTCACACTATTGATTATGCAACAGGTAAGAAGGATGTCAGGCCAATTTGCAAAACCTAGGTCTGATCCATTTGAGATAAAGGATGGGGTGAAGCTCACGAGTTATCAAGGAGACAATATCAATAGTGACGCCTTTGATGAGAAATCTAGAATGCCAGACCCACAAAAACTTCATAGAGCCCACACCCAATCCATAGCCACTTTGAATCTTCTTAGAGCATTTGCCACCGGCGCATACGCTACTATGCCAACAGTCAAACAATGGAACCTTGATTTCATAGAACATAGTGAGCATGGAGACGGGTATCTCTTCTAAGATCTTATGGATTTAATCTTCGATCATTGAGCATGTAGATTTGGGTTCCTTTTCAATTTTTTGCCCTTGGTTTGTAGAATTACATCCTTCTATTTGGCCATAAAATTACTGAATAGGCCTTAATGTTCACGGACAAGTTCAAGGAAACTGTACAGAGAATAGATGACTCTTTGGGATATATGGTTGCATCTGGACTTACCATGAATCATTCCATAATGACCACCATTGAGTTTTGGATGTCCATGAATGCCTTCATCTTCCATACAAGCAAGCATTGACAAGAGAGGATTCAACAACCGGCCTCTATTATGATTGTTTTTCTCACATGTTGTGGTTAGGTGATCAGTTTTAGAAACAAAGAATAGTTGTGGTTCTATAGATTTAGGTAATTAAATTTTGCAAGCTTGTACAAACAAAGAACAATATTAATGTGTGGTTACATGCCCAATATATTGTATGGTTTGACAGTTTAATATTTGTATGTTTTATTTTCTTTATGTATTATAAAAATTGAAAATAACAATTTTTATTCATTGTCATTTGTGTTGCAGGTAATAACACAATATAGAATGATCAAGTTGGATAATTTGGTGGGCACTAGTCTTATTTTTTATTTTCTTTTGTTGGATATCTTTTGAGTAATTTTAAGTTGAGATCAGCGTATGTAACATTCAATCTACAACGGTCAAGAATCGTCATTGTTTCTTCTAGCTTTAGGACTTTTAGCGACAATTTCATTACCATCACTATTGTCTATCAGAAAAAATTTATTGTTTTTCTGATGATATACTTTTAAACTAATACCAATATTCAGGAATCACTAAAGTCATGGTAATGTAAGTGTAATTTAAAACACATATTATCTACACAATTATATTCACCATTTCACAATAAAAAGGGATAATAATCGATAATTTTGACAATGAAATGATAAGAAAGGAAAAAAGTAAACCTAAAAGCTTTAATACATATCTAATACTACAAGGTGTGCGTTTGTATAAATTGAATCTCATAAAGTAAACAAGTCAATAAGTCATTTGTTTTGTAACATCATAATTATATGTATATTAACTTTCCACCTTTTTCTTTCTCCATTATGTGATGAACCACTCTATGGTTGTAAATATTTTAATTAATAGTTATGCTGCATTGAGTCGCAGAGCTCAACGCACATTGCAACAAAGAGAAATGTCCTATGGAGTTATGCTATCTACCCTTAAAATAGAATGAAAAAAGAAAGAAATATCTTATCTTTCCAATCTTTTTACAAGTAACAACTTTCAAATTTTTTTAGAAAATTTGTTAGAATAGGTATGAAGAATGCAAGACAACCATGAATGATGTGGAAAACACAGAAATAAAGAAGCAAGTGCCTTAATTATACTCCATGGACCAAATATGCAAGAATTTAACAATAGATAAAATGAACCATTATCAATAAAGCAGGGCAATTATATTTTCTTTCATCAGTAATAGGCAGGTTAATAACTTCAAGCAATAAAAGGGGCAACTAACTCTATTTCATGAAAGCAGTAGGGAAATTGACCTTCAAATAAATCAATGCCTATAATCTGGTTTCTAGGATTTAGGATTTGATCACAAGAGATTGAAGAGGATGCTGCTAATATTATTTGATGACTTAAGGGAGTCTGCATGGTTCACAGGCACATAATGAGCTTCACGAAGGTTATAATAAGGTGGCAGCTACACAGCCTACACTTGATTTAAGGAAAACATCTACTACATGGAACTATTTTGATTATAAGACATATCATCGAATATCCATCTTGTCATCAAATAGAAGATTCTTTCCTTGACATATGAATATCTATTCTTTTTAGATGTTACTTAATTTTCACAAGGATTAATAGGAATGAAATCTCGCCAAAAAAAAAAATTCCACCCTTTGGATTACACTTAAAAAAAGAAATATAAGACAGAATCTGCCTTACATGAACTTTGTTCCCATTATGGCATGAAGGTTCTGTAGGGTATCCGTGAAAAGCTTCGGATTGGGTGCAACGTCCTGATAGCTTGCAAGGGGTGGAGGATACGGATGGTAACTAGAAGGTGCCTCTCTTTCTAGTAATGGGTTAGATGCAGAAGGAGAAGAGATTAATGATAAGTCTCTTTTATGACTTGCACTGCCCTCCTTTATAGCCTTCCCTTGTTGAGCCATCTTGCAAAAATTAAAAATTAAAAATATCCAAACACATCAATACAACTATAACTCAATACACGCAAACCCATTAGAAGATAACAAACAGACTTATCAGCGCTCACATTCAAAACCCAAATAAAAAAGTTTAAAACACAGAGTTAGTAAGAAGCAAAAGAGAGAGTTACACTCACAAAACCACCATGCAGAGAGCACATCAAGCACAAACCGAAACCATAGTACAATACCACCATGTAGTGAAAATTCATTCATTCCTGACCCTCGGAAGAAAAAAAAATGCAACGCAAATCCACCTTGTTTTTTAAGGAAAAACAAACAAAAGATGCTCCCAGATATATCCGACAAGAAGTTAAGAACACCCCTGTGGGGATTTGGTGTGACCCCTAAAGTCCGACTACGGTAAGAATGACATAAGGGGTAAACACATCAGTACCAAAAAAAGTGATTAACACTTTTTGAAGGACACTTTTCCCTTTTTGGCGCTGATGTGTTGGCCCCTAATGTCAGTCTGGCCTTAGGTGGCCGCACCAAATCCTTAGGGCACCTTGTGAAAAGATAAGAGATTCAACATAAAAATGTACTAATAAAATAATTTAAAAAAATCTACATCATACAATAATTTTTTTGATAGATCGTACAAGAATGCTAGCACAGCCAAACCTGGTTGCCCTTCAAGACTTCAAAACAGAGTCAGAAGCATAGGACGTGAAAGACGTCGCCAAGGTTTCTTAGACCATAGAAGGGGCCGTACGACTGCCGTAGTCATGCCAACAGAAATAAAAACAGACCCCAAAACTCTACAGACCCAACAGAAAGATGAGATGAACAGATTAACCCACCTTATATTTGCTTACCCTTAGAAATGTCTCGGTCTTCTTTCTCTGAGTTTTGACAATGGTGATGAAGAAAAAAATGGTTGGAAATCAGTATTTTAAGAGAAGGAAATGAAGGGAGGAGGAGATAACGAGAGCTTTGCTAAACGTGTCGTATGGAACTTGTGGAATTCTTCTCCATTTGAAATGGAGATGTTTTGAATATTTGAGGTGCTTTGGTGTAGAGGTGGCAATTGGCACCTTTTAGTTGGCAGTATTAAGGGTGTGCCCACCGCAAGATCTCCCCACCAACACCAATATTTCATCTCTCTCTCTCTCTCTCTCTTCTTTCGAATATATACAAGTGTTTCTCAATTCTTGTTTTGAATTTGAGCCATGATAGTGTGTCCACTTCAGGAGAACAACCAGGGTGTCCTCGTTAGATAAAAAACGTTGAATTGGAATCTTTTGTTAATTAGATTTATAGAACAGATTGAGGGTCTATAGGCCAAGAGATTGTAACACTAGTGCGTTGAGATGAAACATTTCAACTAAGTGGTTTTTACACTGGGGAAACACTTGTGGCATAGAATCTATTGTACTCTATCAATCTCCAAAATTCTAGGTGATCAACTGTAGCAATTTTTTCGGTAGCTTTTTGTTGCATAAAAATAAATCAGGGTTAATTACATAACTATCTGATAATATACAGTCTCCTCCCTCATCTAAAAAAAATCCTGTGAGACCGCCTCAAATTTGGTGTAACCCTCTTAGGTCAGACCTAGGTCAAACTAACATCAAGGTCCAACACATTAGCTCCAAAAAAAATTGATTTACACGTTCTGGGGGATGCTTTTCACTTTTCTATGGTGATGTGTCAACCCTGATGTCAAGCTGACCCAGATCTATCCTAGGGGGTCGTATCAAATCCTTTGGGCTGTCAGACATATTCTGGTTACAAAATTTGGGTTGGGGTATTTTACCTCGATACCCATCGGTTTAAATTGTCTTTTTTAAATAGTAAAACTAAATTTTTAAAATTCCAAAATTACTTTGCTCTCAAATGCTCAAAAACCCATTGTCTTCTTCAACTTCTCACTTCTTCAACTTCTCATCTCCTTCTGTGGGCAGGATTAGTCCTCTATGTGTGTGTCGTGTGTTTCTCTTCTTTAAGACCAGTACCACCATACAGCCCAACAAGGGCCTAATTCCTAAGCCAAAAGGGGAGGGAAATGTTGGGAGAAATTTATATTTTTCTGGTTGACTCAGGTTCAACCAATGTGACTCGACAAATATGGTTTTGGTCCCTCCCTCAATTAAGAGGACTTTTGTATTAACTGAGAAGAAACAAAAAGATGCACGAAAAATGATAATATAATTGCAATAAAATACAAATATAATGATTTCTTACACTTACATTTCTTGATTGTCGTTCATGTCATCCTATTTGATGAGACTCAATCGACAATTTGAGAGTTTGGAAAGAAATTTCCATTGATAATGCTAACAATTAATGCTACTCTTAATTTATACTATGCCTACTCTTAAATAAATGAAAATACTGTTCAATATGATTATGTATCCTTTTTTTCTCATCCCCGCCATTTATATACCCTATCATATGGTTACTCAACGGTTCATGATGCTTGTGGCCACAGCGGCTCGATACCTTCACTGTCCATTATCGCACCTCATCCATCATGAGTCATTTCTTCCTTAGTCAACTCTGATGGTTATTTTTCAAGTATTGAGTGGTTATGGCTCCCTTTGTCTCCTTTAGTCACGTCAGCATTTACCTTTTCAAGGAAAGCCTTGGCCACATGTCCTTCGAATAGTGGTCAATTTCAAAAGGTAGGATAAATAGGGGAAAAAAACCCTAACCAAGCCTAAAGAGTGAACATGTCTAAGTACCTTGGAAAGGACCCCAAATTGACTGAGATTTTCAGAAGCTCAATTTTCGATTATAACATGATTTTTATGGAGAAGATTCTTGTCACATATAAGGGGTTTTGAGGGCATGAAAGTTTTGGTCAATGTAGGTTATGACGTTAGAGCAATTCTTAACATGATCATATCCCAATATCCTTTAATTAAGGGTATTAACTATAGGATTTTTGTCCTCTTTAATATGGAGGTCTTCGTTAGTTTGTATTATATAGACAATTACAAAGAGATTACAATTATATGAGCTATATAATTACAATCATATAAGTTGTATGAGTTGTTACAATTTTAACAAATAGGAAAGACGGTTTCCTATAATTGTGAATTTCCTTTGGTTGAGGAGGTTGATTGATTTCTAGAACCCTTAAGATAAGGATTTTCGGATTTCTCACTCCTGTAAACCGAATATTGGTTATTACCCTCCCTCAAACAAAGCGGCTTATCGATCAAGCTGAGTTTGGACCTAAGAAGTTGATGACGTTGGCGAGAAAGGCCTTTGGTAAAAACGTCGGCTACTTGATTAGTGGTGCAAACATACTTGACAAGAAGAGACTTTTGTGCAACGCGTTCATGAATAAAGTGATAATCTATCTCGATGTGTTTGGTTCTGCCATGAAACACTGGATTAGCCGCCATATAGGTAGCACTGATGTTGTCGCACCACAGTAGGGGTGGACTAGAGAGTGTGACACCTAGTTCTCGACATATATTTTGTATCTAAGAGAGTTTAGCAGTAGTTAGAGCAAGACCCTGATACTCGGACTCAGCACTTGAGCAAGAGACTGTGGGTTATTTCTTGGCACTCCAAGAAATGAGATTTCCTCCTAGAAAAATACAAAAGCCAGAAGTAGATCTTTTGTCATCAGGATAGCTAGCCCAGTCGGTGTCAGAGAATGCTATAAGAGTCAGTTGTTGGCTGCGCATGATGGTAAGACCAAAATGAATGGTGGACTTGAGGTAGCGCAATATGCGCTTGGCAGTAGCAAAATGAACTGTAGTAGGGGAATGCATAAACTGACAGACTTGATTGATAGTGAAAGAGATGTCGAGGTGAGTGAACGTGACATACTAGAGGGCTCCAACAAGACTTCCTGTACTCAGTAGGATCTGGAAGTGGATCACCAGTATCCTTTGTTAATTTTTTACCACTTGGACAAGGTGTTGCAATGGGTTTAGCATCAGACATTTTAGTCCGAGTGAATAAATCAACAATATATTTTGTCTAAGAAATATACAGATGAGGCCCATGAAAAGTTGCTTCAACACCAAGAAAATAGTGAAGGGGGACATGATCCTTCATGGCAAAGTGAGTGCTCATTTGAGAAAAATTTTCTATAGTAGGGTGCCTGAACTACTAGTAATGATAACATCATCCACATACATTAGCATGTAAATCAAAATGGACCCATCCTTATAGATAAATAAGGAGGTGTCAGCAATTGAGCCTTGAAAACCCATGAACAATAATAAGCTACTAAGTCAGTGGAACCAAGCCCGTGGTGCTTGTTTAAGTCCATATAAGGATTTATGTAAACGGCAGACATGATTGTTGTAAGAAGGATGAGCATACCCAGGAGGTTGTTGCATATAAACTTCTTTAGCAAGAAACCCATGAAGAAAGACATTATGCACATCCAACTATCGAATGGGCCAGCCTTGAGAAAAGGCAATAGTCAGAACCATGCGAATGGTAGGGGGCTTGATGACAGGGCTAAACGTTTCATGAAAATTCAGGCCTGGTTGTTGGGAATAACCTTTGGCAACCAAGCAAACCTTATAACGATCAATGGATCCATCCGCGCGCCTTTCACTTGATTTTGAAAACCCATTTGCACCCTATTACATTTTTATTGGTAGGTCGTGGGACCAATGTCCAAGTTCCATTTATGAGAAGGGAGTTAAATTCCAAGTCCATGGCTTGGCACCACTCAGGATGTTTAATAGCTTGAGAGTGGCAAGTAGTCTCAACAGGAGAAGCAAGACCAGCTGTTAGATATAACGGGTGTTGGGTGGTAGTGAAGGTTTTGGGTTTTAGATCACCAATCATAGATCGAGTGACCATGGGATGAGAGGCTAAGGGTGCTAAAAGACGATGGACAAGCTCAAGCATCGGTGGAATGATAGAAGTGTCTTGGATGTCTACAACTGAGTCAGCCATAGGCTACTGAGATAGACTATTCTCAGCCGATGGAACAATAGGGTTGTTGTCCCCGGATGAACAACAATTATTGGAGAGGGGGCTTGACACCTCTGCTGATGGAGAAGGAGTGCAGTCCACGGTAGGTGGTGTGGGGTGAGACTGTTGTAGAGAGGCTCGGTATTAAAGAAAAGGACCCGAAATATCTGGGAGGGGAAAAATAAAGGGCGCGGGAGAAGCTAGAGGCAAAGGAGGAGAGTTGTCTACAAAAGGAAAAGCTTCTTCATCGAAAATAACATGTCGAGACATGTAGATTCGACCAGTGGGAACATGTAGGCACTTGTAACCCTTGTACGCAGGATGATAACCCAAGAAGACACACTTGGAGGAACAAAACTCCAGCTTATGGGCATTATAGGGCCGCATATATGGATAGCATGCACATCCAAAAACCCATAGAGATGCATAGTCAGGTAAGGACTTAAAAAGAAGTTGCTAAGGGCTGTTGTTTACCAAAAAAAGGTGATGGTAAAATATTAATAAGATGCACAGTTGTTGTAAAGTCCGAATCCTAATACTTTTGAGGCACAAGAGACTGGGCAAGTAGAGTTAGCCCTGTTTCAACTAGTGTCGATGTTTCCATTCTACCACGCTGTTTTGTTGAGGTGTATGGGGGCAAGAAAGCCTGTGAAAAATGTCATGAGAAGAGAGATAGTCCTTGAAACAAGTGTTAACAAATTCGCCACCACCATTTGTTTGAAGCAATTTCATTTTATGTCCCATAAAATTTTCAACGTATTTGTGAAATTTGATAAATATCTCAAAGACTTCAAATTTGCTAGTAAAGGGATAAATCCAAGTAAAATGGCTATAGCAATCAATAACGGAAACACAATACCAAAAACCATCCATAGAAATAACATCAGCAAAAATAAGTTCAAGAAGCCTAGTAGCCTTAAATTGAGAAGGAATAAAAGGAAGTCTATGAGATTTGCTGCTACGATCTGAATAATGCACTCCAAATAGCACATTACGCAGAGTAGAATAACCCCCAAGTGCAGAATGTAGCAAAGTAGTAAAAAAAATCGATAAGACCGGGGTCGATCCACAAGGAATGCAGAACAAACAACCGCAAGGGAAAAAGATGAAAATAGAAAATTAGCAAGAATCAAAAAGAGAGTTCGATTGTATCCTCAAGACAAAAATATATATATATTTAACATACTAATTCTAAAGAAAAGACAGAAATGAACTAAAGAGCTATGGATTAAATCAGGAGATGAATACTAGGGGTTTGGGGCTACACATGAAAATTCATAAATAAACTTTGATTCGGTTATCTCAGTTAGGGGAGAATGATGTGTTCTTCCCAACCGGAGTGTTTGGCAATAAAAACAGGGACTATCTTAACCTTCAAATTATGCAGTTGTTGATTTGTCATAAAAGGGTTCACTAACACAACACAGAGATTCTCCCTAACATCCAGTGTGACCAGGGTCAATGTTAGATCTTAGAGAATCCCCTGGTGTGTCAACATCTCTTTGAGAGGATGAATCAAGCAACTATGTAATTTTTTAGATCAAAGATTATCATTAATAGAGTATTCATTCAATGACTGTTTAATGATATGCAGAACCATGCTATTATGTTGTAGAAACTTTCCCAAGGATCCGACGTAACCAAAGTCGACGACGAATCTCAAGAAATATGCAAACATGCAACACTCATAAAAAAGAAAGATCATTAACATAGTCACTTCA
>JAOXJP010232867.1:0-10400 GCA_025762735.1 Platanus orientalis | reverse complement strand
TGCAACCGTGTTTAAAATTGCCAGAGGTTACACACGTTACTCATTGTGGTACACACCTCATGAATAAGGTGCAAAGTTATGCACCTTTGGGCTTGTAGTGGTCAATTTTTTCGTATGAGCCAAAGTTATGCACGTTTGGGCTTTTGGTACACAACTCTTAAGATGCTACAAAGCTACCCAAATGTGGGATTATGCTCCACAACGCTTAAATAACGTACGAACTTATTAATGTGTTGGATTGTGGTGCACAATATGAAAATATGATACAAAGTTATACACGTGTGGGTTGTAATTCACTACTCCTATAAATGGTATGAACTAAAGCACACGGATTGTGAGGCACAACACCTATAAATGGTATGAAGTTATGCAAGTGTGCACGCTTGATGCGCACGGCAGCAAGAATTTGTACGATGTTATGTAGTAGTTGGCTTCGGGTGCCCAACTCTTAAAAATTGTATGAAGCTACGCATGTGGGGCTTTAGGTTCCACTAATCCAAAATTTGGTACGAAGTTATTTTTGGTCCATAACACTGAAATATGGTACGAAGTTACAAATGTTTTGCCTCGTGGTTCCCAACTCCTAAATAATGTATAAAGGTACACACATCTGGCTTGCGGGGCACAACTCTAATAAATGGTACGAAGTAATGCAAGTGCCACTTTCTGGTGCACAACACCAATAAATGGTACGATGATATACACTTGTGGTCTTCTGGTCGACAAGTCGAAAAAAGGGTACTAATTCCTACATGTGGGGGCTTGAGCTACCCAACTCCAACAAATGGCACGAAGTTATGAACATATCGGATTATGGTGCACAACACCTAAAAGTGGTGCGAAGTTGCGCACAAGTGTCCCTGGAACGTACCCTTAAGTAATCAGGTAAAAAGTTATGCAACTGTGGCCTTTCGATGCAACCGTGTTTAAAATTGCCAGAGGTTACACACGTTACTCATTGTGGTACACACCTCATGAATAAGGTGCAAAGTTATGCACCTTTGGGCTTGTAGTGGTCAATTTTTTCGTATGAGCCAAAGTTATGCACGTTTGGGCTTTTGGTACACAACTCTTAAGATGCTACAAAGCTACCCAAATGTGGGATTATGCTCCACAACGCTTAAATAACGTACGAACTTATTAATGTGTTGGATTGTGGTGCAAAATACGAAAATAGGATACAAAGTGATACACGCATAGGTTGTGATTCACTACTCCTGTAAATGGTATGAACTAAAGCTTGTGCATTGTGAGGCACAACACCTATAAATGGTACGAAGTTATGAAAGTGTGCATGTTTAATGCACACAACAGCAATAATTTGTACGAAGTAATGTTGTAGTTGGCTTCTGGAGCCCAACTCTTAAAAATGGTATGAAGCTATGCATGTGGGCCTTTAAGGTGCACTAATCCAAAATTTGGTACAAAGTTATTTATGCTCCATAACACTTAAATAAGGTACGAAGTTACGAGTATTTGGCCTTGGGGTTCCCAAATCCTAAATAATGTATAATGGAACCCACATCCGGCCTGTGGTGCATAACTCCAATAAATGGTACGATGTTACGCAAGTGGGTCTGTTGGGTGCACAACACCTATAAATTGTATGATGTTATGCACGTGTGGTCTTCTAGTCGACTAGTCAAAAAAATGGTACTAATTCCTACATGTGGGGGCTTGAGGTGCCCAACACCAGCAAAGGATACGAAGTTACGAACATATTGGATTTTGGTGCACAACACCTAAATGTGATACAAGGTTGCACACATGTGTCCTCGCAACATACATTTAAGAAATAAGGTAAAAATTTGTGCAAGTGTGGCTATTCGATGCAACAGTGCTTAAAATTGCCAGAGGTTGCACACGTTTCTCATTGTGCTACACACCTCATGAATAAGGGCGAAGTTATGCTCCTTTTGGCTCGTAGTTCTCTACTTCTTCATATTAGCCAAAGTTATGCACGTTAAGGCTTTTGGTACACAACTCTTAATACGCTACCAAGCTACCCAAATGTCGGCTTATGCTCCACAACGCTAAAATAACGTACGAACTTATTAGTGTGTTGGCTTGTGGTGCACAATACGGAAATATGATATAAAGTTATACACGCGTGGGTTGTGATTCACAACTCCTATAAATGGTATGAACTAAAGCACGTGGATTGTGAGGCACAACACCTATAAATGGTAAGAAGTTATGCAAGTACACATGGTTGATGCGCACGGCAGCAATAATTTGTACGAAGTAATGTAGTCGTTCGCTTCTGGGGCCCAACTCATAAAAATAGTATAAAGCTATGCATGTGGGGCTTTAGGGTCCACTAATCCAAAATTTGGTACGAAGTTATTTATGGTCCATAACATTGAAATAAGATACGAAGTTACGAATGTTTGGCCTTGTGATTCCCAACTCCTAAATAATGTATAATGGTATGCACATCTGGCTTGTGGTGCAAAACTCTAGTAGATGGTACGAAGTTATGCAAGTGGGGGTTCTTGTGTGCACAACACCTATAAATGGTACGATGTTATGCACGTGTGGTCTTCTAGTCCACAAGTCGAAAAAATGGTGCTAATTCCTATATGTGGGGTCTTGAGGTGCCCAACTCGAACAAGTTAAACGAAGTTATGAACATATTGGATTTTGGTGCGCAACACCTAAAAGTGGTACAAGGCTGTGTACACGTGTCATTGCAACATACATTTAAGAAATAAGGTAAAGAGTTCTGCTAGTGTGGCCTTTAAGTGCAAAAGTTCTTAAAATTCCAAGAGGTTACAGACGTTTCGAATTGTGGTGTACACCTCATCAATAAGGTACGAAGTTATGTACCTTTGGGCTCGTAGTGCTCAACTTCTTCGTATGAGCCAAAGTTATGCACGTTAGGGCTTTTGGTACACAATTTTTAATATGCTACAAAGCTACCCAAATGTCAGCTTACGGTCAAGAACGCTTAAATAACGTACGAACTTATTAGTGTGTGGGCTTGTGGTGCACAATACGAAAATATGACACAATGTTATACACGCGTTAGTTGTGATTCACTACTCCTATAAATGGTATGAACAAAAGCTCGTGGATTGTGAGGTACAACACCTATAAATGGTACGAAGCTATGCAAGTGCGCATGCTTGATGTGCACGATAGCAATAATTTGTACAAAGTTATGTAGTGGTTAACTTCTGGTGCCCAACTCCTAAAAGTGGTATGAAGCTATGCATGTGGGGATTTAGGGTCCACTAATCCCAAATTTGGTATGAAGTTATTTATGGTCCTTAACAGTGAAATAAGGTATGATGTTACGAATGTTTGGCGTTGTCGTTCCCAACACCTAAATAATGTATAAAGGTACGCACATCTGGCTTGTGCTGCACAACTCTAATAAATGGTACAAAGTGATACAAGTAGGGGTTTTTGGGTGGACAACACCTATAAATGGTACGATGTTATGCACGTGTGGTCTTCTGCTCCACAAGTCGAAAAAATGGTACTAATTCCTGCATGTGGGGGCTTGACGTTCCCAATTCCCATTAATGGCACAAAGTTACGAAGATATTGGATTTTGGTACAAGGTTGCGCACACATGTCTTGCAACATACATTTAAGAAATATGGTAAAAAGTTGTGTAAGTGTGGCCTTTAAGTGCAAAAGTCCTTAAAATTGCCAGAGGTTACAGACGTTTCTAATTATGGTGCACAGCTCATCAATAAGGTACGAAGTTATGTACCTTTACGCTCGTAGTGCTCAACTTCTTTGTATGAGCCAAAGTTATGGACGTTAGGGCTTTTGGTACAAAACTCTTAAGATGCTACAAAGCTACCCAAATGTGGGATTATGCTCCACAACACTGAAATAATGTGCAAACTTATTAATGTGTGGGCTTGTGGGGCAAAATTATACTCGCTTGTGCTGTGATTCAATACTCCAATAATTGGTACGAACTAAAGCACGTTGATAATGAGGCACAACACCTACGGTGCCCAATATTGAAGTGGAAGTCCTGGTAATGAAACCCATAGCGGGATTTTTTGGAGGTCCATTCTCTCAATGGCAACCTTTTTGCTCAAGGCACAAAGAATCAGTGGCCTTTTTGCAATCATCCATGGCCCACCCTCAAGAACACACACCTTGTCTTCTTCACAGGTGAAGCGAAACACAAAGACTCCATTGTCCAGTAATGAGACATCCATTCCTCCCTTCAGTTTCCATATTCTGGATGTAATTTCCTTGACATAGGCATAGTTTGGTCTACGACCTAAGAAATTACCTATCAATGAGTTTTTCCATCGATCTGCCTCCTCATTTACTGCATTCACCGGGCATCGAGCAATCTTCTTATTATTTCTTCGTACAGGTTCAATGAAACTAAGATCAGCTCCTTCAGTCTCTTTGGAATTTTGTCCAAACAAGGATCGCCACGATTGGTTCCCCTGGCGACTTGCATCCTATAAGTTTTCCGTGTCAGCTCTTTCACCCTCCTCTTGAGTACGTGGCCCGATGCATGGTGATTTTATCTTCTGTTGTTCTTACCTCGTTGTCGCTCCACCATGTGGATGCATTTCCACCCTAGCATTAGAAGTATGGTTGTTCACACCTGGTGTGAACTTTTCTATCAGATCTAGTAACTCACGGCAAAATCCCATTGCACCATTCCCTACCAGGTCCATCACCACATCGTTTGTGTTGGTTCTATTCCCACTACCACATGCAAGAAGATTCCTGACGTTCTCCACCAGTATGGGTAAATCAATACCCTCTTGTGTCTCCTTTACAACTTTCGGCGATCCCAAGAGATGTAAATCTCCTACTCCTGTCAGATCCGCTGTTCGCCAACCTAGATCTGGAGAAGCCTGTTCCTGAACCCTAGAATCTGTATTTTGCAGACCTCGCTCTGACGATTCATGACTCTGCATCCCCATACCGCCATTCAGATTAGAGAGCAACAATGGCTCTACTATTGCCTCAAAGTTTCCAGATCTTTCATGATGATTTGCGATTGTTTTCTCTAGTCCTTCTACTACTCTAGATCTACCATGTTGGCTAAAATCGGCCATCTTACTATTGAATCCCTCCTGTGTCGCATCCACCTCCTTATCCGATTCGTGCATGCCACCTTCCACATCATCGGTCAAAACCCTATTTTCTTTAGGGTTCATAGCAGCTTCCTTTCTAACCTCCGTAACTCTTCCATAATCTTCTATTTCATTTGATATATTTCTACATCCAATAGGATCACTGACTGCTGATCCTGTCTTCCCACCTGCCACCGGCCTACCGGCGGCGGCATCCATCTGAGATGGTAAATCGAAAGTCCTTTAAAAATGGTACAAAGTTAGGCACATGTGGGCTCCTCATGCACGTCTAGTCTTGTGGTGCATAACTCGTAATAATGGTATGAAGTTTTGCATGTGGGGGCTTGAGGTGCACAACTACCACAAATGGCACGAAGTTACGAACATATTGGATTTTGGTGCGCAACACCTAAAAGCGGTACAAGGTTGTGCACATGTTGGCTTGCAACGTACATTTCAGAAATAAGGTTCAAAGTTATGCAAGTGTGGACTTTTGGTGCAAAACTTCATAAAATTTGACAGAGGTTATGCACGTTTTTAATTGTGGTGCATACCTCATTAATAAGGTATGGACTTATGCACCTTTTAGGCTCGTTGTAAATAACTCCTACATATGACCAAAAATTTATGCACATTAGGGCTTGTGGTACACAACTCTTAAAAATGCTACAAAGTTACCCAGATGTGGGTTTATGCTACACAACAGTGAAATTACGTACGAACTTATTCATGTGTGGGCTTGTGGTATGCAATGCCTAAATGTGATACAATGTCATACACGCGTGCGTTGTGGTTCACTACTCCAATAAATGGTTTGAAAGTAAGCACATGGATTCTGGGGCACAACACCTATAAATGGTACGAAGTTATGCAAGTACACATGCTTGAGGCACACAACAACTATAAGTGGTAAGAAGTTATGCGGTTGTCGGCTTTTGGTGCAGAACTCCTAAAAATTGTATAGAGCTATGCATGTTAGGGTTTGGGGTCCACAAATCCAAAATTCAGCACGAAGTTATGCACGTGTCACCTGGTAGTGAAGAACTCTTTTTAACGTCCTGACGTTATGTACATTTGCGCTTGGGGTGCACAATTCCTACAAATGGTACAAAATTATGTAAAAGTTGGATTATAGGGCAAAACACTGAAATAAGGTACGAAGTTACGCATGTTTGGCCTTGTGGTTCCCAACTCCTTAAAAAAATATAAAGGTACACGCATGTGGCTTGTGTTACACAACCCTTATAAATGGTATAAAATTATACAAGTGGGGGTTTGTGGTGCAAAACACCTACAAATGGTACGAAGTTATGCACGTGCAGCCTTGTGGTGCACAACTTGTAAAAATGGTACGAAGTTTTACAAGTGGGGGCTTGAGGTGCACAACTACCACAAATGGCATGAATTTCCGAACATATTAGATTTTGATGCATAACACCTAAAAGTGGTACAAGGTTGTGCACATATTGGCTTGCGACATACATTTCAGAAATAAGGTTCAAAGTTATGCAAGTGTGGCCTTTTGGTGCAAAACTCCATAAAATTTGGCAGAGGTTATGCACGTTTCTAATTGTGGTGCACACCTCATTAATAAGGTACGAAGTTATGCACCTTTGGGCTCGTCGTACACAACTCCTACATATGACCAAAAAATTATGCACATTAGGGCTTGTGGTACACAACTCTTAAAACTGCTATAAAGTTACCTAGATGTGGGATTATGTTACACAACGGTGAAATAACGTACGAACTTATTCATGTGTGGGCTTGTGGTGCGCAATGCCTAAATATGATACAATGTCATACATGTGTGCATTGTGGTTCACGACTCCTATAAATGGTATGAACTTAAGCACATGGATTGTGGGGCACAACATCTATAAATGGTACGATGTTATGCAAGTGCGCATGCTTGAGGCACACAGTAGCTATAATTGGTACGAAGTTATGTAGCTGTCGGTTTCTGGTGCACAACTCCAAAAAATTATAAGGAGCTATGCATGTTTGGGGTTTCCAAATCCAAAATTTGGTACAAAGTTATGCTTGTGTTGCCTTGTTGTGAACAACTCCTTTTAACGACCCGATGTTATGCACATTTGTGCTTAAGGTACACAACTCCTACAAATGGTACAAAATTATGCAAAAGTTGGATTATGGGACAAAAACACTGAAATAAGGTACAAAGTTACGTATGTTTGGCCTTGTGGTTCCCAACTCCTGAAAAAAAATATAAAGGTATGCAAATGTGGCTTGTGTTACACAACCCTTAAAAATGATACGAAATTATGCAAGTGGGGGTTTGTGGTATAAAACACAAACAAATGGTACAAAGTTATGCACGTTTGGTCTTGTGGTGCATGTTTGCATGTGGGGGTTTGTGGTGGACAACTACCACAAATGGCATGAAGTTATGAACATGTTGGATTTTGGTGCACAAAATCTAAAAGTGGTAAAAGGTTATGCACAAGTGGGCTTCCGTAGTGCATTTCAGAAATAAGGTACAAAGTTATGCAAGAGTGGCCTTTCAGTGCAAAACACCTTAAAATTTCCAAAGGTTATGCACGATTCTAATTATGGTACACAATTCATTAATAAGGTACGAAGTTATGCAGCTTTGGGCTTGTAGTGCACAACTTCATATGACCAAAAAATTATGCACGTTAGGGCTTGTGGTACACAACTCTTAAAAATGCTACAAAGTTACCCAGATGTGGGATTATGCTAAACAATGGTGAAATAATGTACGAACTTATTCATGTTTGGGCTTGTGGTGCACAATGCCTAAATATGGTATAATAATATACACGCGTTCGTTGTGGTTCATGACTCCTACAAATGGTATGAACTTAAGCACATGGATTGTGGGGCACAACACCTATAAATGGTATGATGTTAAGCAAGTGCGGGTGCTTGAGGCACACAACAACTATAATTGGTACGAAGTTATGTAGCTGTCGGCTTCTGGTGCACAAGTCCAAAAATGGTACGGAGCTATGCATGTGGGGGTTTGGAGTGTACAAATCCAAAATTCGGTATGAAGTTATGCATGTGTTGCCTTGTTGTGACCAACTCCTTTTAACGACTCGACGTTATGCACATTTACGGTTGAGGAGCACAGCTCCTACAAATGGTATAGAATTATGGAAAAGTTGGATTATTGTGCAAAACACTGAAATAAGTTACGCATGTTTGGCCTTGTGGTACCCAACTCCTGAAAAAAAAATCCAAAGGTACATATGGCTTGTGGTGCACAGCCCTTATAAATGGTATGAAATTATGCAAGTGGGGGTTTATGGTGCAAAACACCTACAAATGGTACAAAGTTATGCACGTCTGGTCTTGTGGTGCATAGCTCGTAATAATGGTACGAAGTTTTACATGTGGCGGCTTGAGGTGCACAATTACCACAAATGGCACGAAGTTACGAACATGTTCGATTTTGGTGCACAACACCTAAAAGTGGTACAAGGTTGTGCACAAGTGTGCTTGCATCGTACATTTCAGAAATAAGGTACAACATTATATGCAAGTGTGGCCTTTCGAAGCAAAAGTCGTTAAAATTCCCAGAGGTTATGTACGTTACTAATTGTGGTGCACACCTCATTAATAAGGTACAAAGTTACGCACTTTTAGGCTCATAGTACACAAATCCTTCATATAACCAAAAAATTATGCACGTTTGGGCTTGTGGTACACAACTCTTAAAAATGCTACAAAGTAACCTAGATATGGGATTATGCTACACGATAGTGAAATAACGTAGGAACTTATTCATGTGTGGGCTTGTGGTGCACAATGCCTAAATGTGATACAATACTATACACGCGTGCGTTGTGGTTTACTACTCGAGTAAATGGTTTGAACTTAAGCACGTTGATTGTGGGGCACAACACCTATAAATGGTATGAACTTATGCAAGTGCGCGTGCTTGATGCACACAGCAACTATAATTGGTACGAAGTTATGCCGTTGTCGGCTTCTGGTGCAAAACTCCTAAAAGTGGTACGGAGCTATGCATGTGGGGGTTTGGGGTCAACAAATCCAAAATTTGGTACGAAGTAATGCACGTGTTGCCTTGTAGTGAACAACTCCTTTTAACAACTCGACGTTACTCACATTTGTGCTTGAGGTGGACAACTCCTACAAGTGGTACAAAATAATTAGGCAAAAGCTGGATTATTATGTAAAACACTGAAATAAGGTACGAAGTTATGCATGTTGGGCCTTGTAGTTCCCAACTCCTGAAAAAAATATAAAGGTACGGACATGTGGCTTGCGGACCACAACCCTTATATATGATGCGAAATTATGCAAGAGGGGGTTTGTGGTGTAAAACACCTACAAATGGTATGAAGTTATGCACGTGTGGTCTTGTGGTGCACAACTAGGAAAATTGTATAAAGTTTTGCATGTGGGGGCTTGAGGTGCAAATCTACCACATATTGCTCGAAGTTACGAACATGTTGTATTTTGGCGCACAACTCCTAAAAGTGGTACAAGGTTGTGCACATGTGGGCTTGCGACGTACATTTCAGAATTAAGTTACAAAGTTATGCAACTGTGGCCTTTCGGTGCAAAACACCTTACAATTTTGTAGAGGTTACGCACATTTCTAATTGTGGTGCACACCTCATTATTAAGGTACGAAGTTATGCACCTTAGGCTCGAAGTACACAACTCCTTCATATAATCAAAAAATTATGCATGTTTGGGCTTGTGGTACACAACTCTTAAAAATGCTACAAAGTAACCTAGATATGGATTATGCTACATGACGGTAAAATAACATATGAACTTATTCATGTGTGGGCTTGTGGTGCACAATGCCTAAATGTGATACAATGCTATACACGTGTGCGTTGTGGTTTACTACTCCAATAAATGGTTTGAACTTAAGCACGTGGATGGTGGGGCACAACACCTATAAATGGTATGAAGTTATGCAAGTGCGCGTACTTGATGCACGCAGCAGCTATAATTGGTACGAAGTTAAGCCGTTGTTAGCTTCTAGTGCAAAACTCCTAAAAGTGGTACGGAGCTATGAATGTGGGGTTTTGGGGTCCACAAATCCAAAATTTGGTACAAAGTAATGCACGTGTTGCCTTGTAGTGAACAACTCCTTTTAACAACTCGACGTTACTCACATTTGTGCTTGAGGTGGACAACTCCTACAAGTGGTACAAAATAATTAGGCAAAAGCTGGATTATTATGTAAAACACTGAAATAAGGTACGAAGTTATGCATGTTGGGCCTTGTAGTTCCCAACTCCTGAAAAAAATATAAAGGTACGGACATGTGGCTTGCGGACCACAACCCTTATATATGATGCG
>JAOXJP010232866.1:0-24438 GCA_025762735.1 Platanus orientalis | reverse complement strand
GTGTGAATATGGTTTGATTCTTGATTTAAGATATTTTGTAAGTAAATCTAGCTTCCTATAGTTGGCTTGATGTGACTTCCTCTTTGGATTCCTTTGATTCTTGTGTTTTGGTTATGGAAACTCATTGAAATCTCTACAAACTGTGAAATTATTGAATTTAAGATTCTAGTAAGTAAATCTTACATATTATGAATGATGTGATGTATATTCTCTTTGAAACTTTGGACCCTTGTGGTTATATCATTGAACCCTATGAAATTATGTGAAAACCTATGCTCTAAGCCATTAAACATTGTGAATCCCAGCTAGCTTAATGAGTTCATTTGCTCCATATGTTTAGAATAACTCATTTTCCTTTACAAATCTCTAAAAAATTATGTGTAATTAGGCTTGAGACCATCGAATTTCATTTGATACTTGGTTCTACACTTATTTTGTGAAATGTTATTTATCTTAGACATTGTGTTGACTGATTTCCCCTAAGAAACCCTTTGGAATCTATAAAATCCGAATCTTCCCTCTGTGAAAAAATTTGTGTGAAGAGGTGAATCCTTTAAGAGCTACACCATTTGTAATCAATTTGGAAGGCCATCTTACCTTGCCCTTTTGTTTGGAGCATTAAAAGTGATATTGGCTAATATCTATGATTTGATTTATCGAAATATCATATGAATTTTTGATTTTCAATGGAAACATATTGGACTCATTAATTCTATCGAATTCTATGCTTCCTATGTGATTACATGAGATATGTGAAACCTTCAAATCTTAGTACACTTTCAAATCAATGTTCCTATATGAAATCTTAGTGAATCATTGTTACTCCAAACTTATGATATCAAATTATGTGCTACTATCGGATCTAAGTGAATCATATGTCTTCGAAATGATAGTGCCATGCCTATTTTGTTTTGTACATCATATACTATTCCAATTATTGAACCTATCTAAACTTTTGGATTTATCGATGTAAACCCTTTTGGACTTTAAGCCTCTTGATTTGGTGGGCCTTGACACTGGGCTAATTGTGTCCATTTGAATTTTTGGATATTGAACTTTGGACTCCTTTAAATATTGAACCTTGTGAACTCCAGACACTTTGAACATCGAACTCATAACACTTTGAATCTTTGAACTTTGAATATTGAACATCTGAACATTGTGAACCATGTATATTCCGAACACTTTGAATATCAAACTCTAAACACTCCAAAATCACAAAATATTGGATCTCTCGAGATTAACATGTCATTAAATTTGTAAGCTTTGACCTTCACATTGAATTATTATTCGAACTTAGATCTTTGTATTGAACCATTGGCTTCTGTTTGACATGCGACTATTGACACTTTGGTATTAGTATGATTGTGATTATTACTTTGATATCTGTTTAGCTTCGTATTGACCTTTGGACATGCTAGTATTCAGATGTATGCTTTACTTCAGATTATTTATTGTCTGCTAGATTTCTTATAGGTTGGGACTAACCCAACCATTTTTTTCAGACTAATCATTGATGTAGGTCCCTCCTCTGAGAGACTCAATTCGACACACTCTACTTCTCTGTTTTTAAGTTATCTGTTCTGGGCATGTTATTGGATCCTCTGTACTGGGTTCATATTTTGGATTATTAGACATTCGCTTCTCTCTTGTTTATTTAGGGTGAGAGGGCACCCCAATGATGCAGTTATTTAGTATCTTTACTATATTGATTATCAGTGGAGATTATAGTGTTACTTTCATTTTGAAACATTGATATGATACTGCTTTGACGTCATGGTTTGGATTATGCTTCTACACACTATCATTTCGAATATGTGTGGTTATTGGATATTGAATATGCTTCAGTAATCTTTTGAAATTTGACTGATGAATTAAATGAACTTATAAGATCCTAAGTTAAGAATTAAATGTGAATTTGTGGACCATATTGGATCTTACTTGTGGGCCCAGGATTTAGGCCAACTTATATGTGAATTATTAGATGTATGAACAATAACAAATCCGAATCCGAAGCAACACGGATCCATATCTGAATCTAGGTTTGGGGGTGTTACACTATGAGTTCTTGGTGATGTCATTTTTTTTGGACCAATGCTCCCGTAACCTTTATGGATTTGGTGAACCAGATATTCAGGCCGTATCTGGATCACTTTGTGATCGTCTTCATTGATGACATCTTAGTTTTTTCCAAGAGCCAAGCGGAATATGAAGAGCTCCTCTAAATTTTGTTGTGTACATTAAGGGAGTAAAGGTTATATGCAAAATTCAGCAAGTGTGAATTTTGGCTTGATTGGATTTCCTTCTTGGGGCATGTCATCTCTAAAGATGGAATCCTTGTTGATCCATAGAAGGTTGAGGTTATTGTTGATTGGCTAAGACCGACAAATATAACAGAGATTCGTAGCTTCTTGGACCTTGCGGGATATTATTAGTGTTTTGTTAAAGGATTTTCCTGTATAGCCGGACCACTCAAAAAATTGGCCCAAAAGTATGCCAAATTTTAATGGAGTGATGAGTGTGAAAGCATCTTCCAAGAATTGAAGAATAGATTAGTGTTAGTTTCAGTTCTCACATTACCGTCAGGATTTGGTAAATTCGTGGTTTATAGTGATGCTTCATGAAAAGGTTTGGGCTTTGTACTAATGCGACATAGAAAGGTCATTGTGTATGCATCTCGATAACTCAAGCCGTATAAGCATAACTATCCTACACATGATCTTGAGTTGACAACGATAGTTTTTATATTGAAGATTTGGAGACAATACCTTTATGGTGAGACTTACAAGATCTACACCAACCATAAGAGTCTGAAGTATATCTTCTCATAGAAAGAGTTAACTTAAGGCAACAGAGGTGGATGACATTGATCAAAGACTATGATTGCACCATTCACTACCATCCGGGTAACGTAAATGTGGTAGCGGATATATTGAGTAGAAAATCTTCAGCTAGTTTGGCTTGTTTGACTATTGAAAGAAAACCACTACTGAGTTAAAGAAGATGAATATTGAAATCATGGTACATGAGACTTGTGCCCTTCTTGCACAACTTAAGGTGAAACCTACATTGATAGATAAGATTAAGGAGAGCCAATTTACTGATCCACAACTTATGAAAATCTCAAAAGAGGTTAAGAATGGGGATCGTGTCAACTTCAACATGGGGGAAGATTATCTTCTTTGCTTTGGAAATCGTTTATGTGTTCCCAACAATGAGGGGTTGAAGAAGGAGATTTTGGCTGAGGCACATGGAGCTACTTACACTGTTCACTTTGGTAGCACTAAGATGTATAAAGACCTCAAAGAGACATATTGGTGGTGCAACATGAAGAAGGATGTAGCTAAATTTGTGGCTCGATGTTTAACTTGCCAACAGATTAAGGCGGAACATCAGAAACCCACTGGACCACTATAGACACTTGAGATACCAATATGAAAATGTGATCATTTATCAATGGATTTTGTAGTTGGATTACCAAAAACCCAGAAGGGATTTGATGCTATTTGGGTGATTGTTGACAGATTAACCAAGGTAGCTCATTTCCTACCAATTCGTATTTCGTACCCACTTAAAAAGTTGGCTCAACTTTATGTGGATGTGATTGTGAGACTACATGGCATTCTGGAAGCCACTGTATCCGATAGAGAGCCATGATTTACTTCAAGGTTTTGGGGACGTTTATAGCGTGCTATAGGGACTAAACTAAACTTTAGCACAACTTTTCATCCTTAAACTAATGGACAAGCAGAAAAATCCATCCAAACTCTGGAGGATATGTTGCAAGCATGTGTGTTAGACTTGAAGAGTAGTTGGGACACCCACATACCTCTCATTGAGTTCACTTATAACAATAATTATCAAGCGAGCATCCTTATGGCACCATTCGAGGCCTTATATGGTAGGCAATGTAGAACTACAATCTGTTGGGAAGAAGTTGGAGAGCAGAGACTACTTGGGCCAGAATTGGTTCAAATTACCATAGAGAAGATCTGCTTGATTCGAGACTGACTCCAAATAGCCCAAAGCATACATAAATGTTATGCTAACCAAAGAAGGAAAAAGCTTAAGTTTGATATTGGGGATCATGTGTTCCTAAAGGTCTCTCCATCTAAAGGAGTGATCAGGTTTGGCAAGAAAGGGAAGCTTGAATTGAGATTTATTGGGCTGTTCAAAATTCTCTAGAAAGTGGGACTCACCAAGTAAATATTACTTCGCGAGATCCTACACTTGGGAGCATTACAAAAGTCATAGCACCAAGCATCAAATGAAGGCCTGAAAGGTGGATCCAATGATGGTCAGAAGGCTTATTTGGGTGAAAAGAGAACAAAGCAACCTTTTATCTCTTAAATTTCATAGAGCCATTATCATGTTGGAGATGGCCATGTGATAAGATGCGTCTGAGCTCGGTGGGGGAGTCAACGAAATACATACCTTTAGTGGGAGAAAATGAAAAAGGCTTGATTTGAAAAACCCTTGGAGTGACCAGGACGAAAAAAAATTTATGAATGGAAGAGGATATAGCAGGCTAGATAGGGGCGCTCCCCATATTTTGTAGGTGTAAGCCTGGAGCCATTTAGGAGTGTCCGAAAACCAAACAGGGGAAGCCTTCATGGGGTTAATGGGAAAGGAAGGATCTGGTTGGGGATTGTGCACCATGACTAGAGATGAACCCATCTGATAGAGGACCTCAGGGAGGATTTTCTAACTAGAGGAGATCACTTCTTTAGGGATTACCACGAGTTCATTCTTTGCCCTAGCTTTCCATTCCAATAATCGTATAAAATGGCCCTAGTCGTTGGCACTTCTCATGAGGAGGAGTGTGCAATCCCTAGATCTTTGGGTATCTTTGATTTCTACTGATGCTAAAAGGAAAACATGAAAGCAAAAAGCACCAAAAATTCCACTATAATGTTTTGGCAGACACGTGCATGCACTTGCATGGGTTGGCTTGCATGCCCGCAGTCCACGACAAGCATGCAACCACGAGTCCACATCATCATCTCAGGCATCATCTAATCTTTTATCTTCAATAAAATAGTCTTTTATTTATCTTTATAAAGTATTTTTAGTCACATAAGAGTTATTGGTTGTAAGAGAGTCTTTAGGAGATTGTTCTATCTCTTATATTATCTAGTAAGAGTGTCTTAGTCAAAAGTGACGTGGTGAGTCATATGGGAGTAGTTGTATCCGTTTGAAAGGGATAAGTTTACATATAAGTAGCATCAATGAATGAAGAAGCAATGATTAACTTAGAATCTTTATCTTGTTTAGGCAGTTTGGGATTCTCCTCAAATTGAATGCACTCCAATGTCTCTCTCTCAACTTACACCATTCCAATAAAAAAGAAGTCAGTCCTTTAACCTGAAAGACATAAAAAAGTGGTATTAGAGCTCACTAGGACCATGGTGGACAACTCCTTATTGTAGCATGAGGTCAAAATTCAAAGTCTTAAGTTGGTCATGGAAGATCAAGGTCACACATTCCAGGAGATCTTGCAGCAGCCTGCTGCCTTGAATTTAAAATACGAGTAATTGGTGGGGGGGTGCTAAAGTTGAACATAGGGAAAGCTATGAAGGATCATCACCACAATGGAGATTCCACGAAGTTGAGGGGAACTCCAGGACTTTTCATTGTTGGAACATGAAATTTTTAAAATTACAAATTTACCCTATCGCGAGGGTGAACAGTGCTTCATGAAACAAGGCATAAAAGACCATCGCGATGGCATGAAACTTGCGAAGGACACGTGGGTCATGATGAATGGATAAAGCTATGCATAAAATCATGGTTTCACAACAGAAATATGACTCACGAAGGAAAATTAGCAATGAAATGATAGCATCACAAAGAGCCTTCTTCGTGATGGATGAACAATGCTTCATAGTGGACAGTCATAGAATCACAAAATCATTATTCTAAGCAGCATGAATCCCGATGAATCATGAAGGCAGCTGTTTTTCACTCCAAGAATATCCAAAAAGTGAATAGAAAGGGTCCCAAAAACACATGAATCTTTTGTTCATACATATCTTGAAAAATATGCAAGTTACATTTTAATAAGAATCCTTCCTCAAATACAACTCTTATCATATCTACAAAATCCTAAATATCAAGGGATCAAGTAGAGATGAAATTGGATTCTTCATAGTTAAGGAGTTCCATGAGCATCCAAAACTCTTCAACAACCAATCAAGCATTGCCACATCATCAAGTCTCCTACATAGACATGAAGTGCAAGTTAAAAACAAGGAACCAAACATGTAGCAAGGTCTTAGAAAGAAACCAATTGCAGATTCTATATAAACCCTATTATTTTACACATTCAAGGCATGAAGCATACAACATAATTTCATTGCTTACATTTCGGCAAACTAGCACGGTTGAAGTTTTCTCTCCCTCTCTCAACTCTCATACGGTTTTTGATCATCTTCCTCACAAGGCTACTACTTCAAGTTCATGCCAATCTTCCTCAAGCCCAAGCATGTCCATCACACCTCTGTGAATCTCCATGGAGAAGACACAAGCTCATAGATTCAAAGCATACACCAAGGCTAGGTAAGATTGAGAAAATTGTAAAGAGAAGAGAAGAACCCATACAGTCTTGTACATCCATACTATATTTTAATAAAGCTTCATATTTATTTCATGCATTCTTGTTTTATGAGTTGTACAACAAGTTGGGAATCAGAGGTTTTCCATTAAAGGCAGTAATTAAAAGTCTCTTTCAAGAGATTTAGAGTGATTGTTCCCCACATAAAATAATAAACCTGCCATTTAAAGGTTGGATAATTTGATACACTTTGAGTTTCAAGGTTCCTAGAGAACAACAAAATTTGGTGTCACACTCATGCTATCACTATGGGTTCACTCCAAGGATGAACCATTAAGCTTAACTTCTCTCTCTTTAAGAGTGGCGACTCATCTGGATGGATATATCATGTTGAGAAGTTCTTTTCATTCCACCAAACCATACTTGAACAATGAATAACAATAAATTTTCATTTTGATGGAGAAGCTCTTTAATGGCATCATTAGCACATCCACATGGGTTGAGTTTGTAACAACTCTTGTTATTTGATTTAGACCCAGTAAGTTCGAAGATTATGCAAATAGTCTTGCCAAGTTGAGATGGAATTCAACCGTACATGAGTATCAATCATAGTTTGAGAAGTTGGCCAACCGAATGGAAGGGCTAACAAAGTTTTTCTTTATTAGCTGCTTTGTTTGTGGGTTCAAGGAAAACATATAAATGGATGTTCAAATGTTCCATCCTACATCTCTCATAGTTTTGATTGGGCTTGTTCATTTGCAAGAGGAAAAGTTGCAATCTAAGATCCATCATTGCACAATGAAGTAAACTAGAAAGTACTATTAGTCCAAGTAGAAAAATCCACTATCCCTCCTATCAAGTGACTTTCAACATCCGAGATAATTGAATGATGAAACTGTGGACAATGCTACAATTGTGATGAAAAAATTCAACCGAGTCATAAGTGTAAGACAACAATTATTTCTTATGACGGGTTCATGGCTTGATGAAAAGGGAATATATTAGAAAGATCCACTAGAAGATGCCACATGGGAGTAATATCTGGATGCCAACCTTGAGGACGAGGTTGTTCCAAGGGGGGTGGATTGATATGTGCATGCACTTGTATGGTGTGGCATGCATGCCCATAGTCCACGACAATCATACAAACAAGAGTTCATATCAGCACCTTAGGCATTATAGTATATTTTATCTTCAATAAAATATTCCTTTATTTATCTTTATTCAAGGAGTCTCAATCATATGAGATTTTTTGGTCCTAGGAGAGTCATTTGGAGATTATTCTTTCTCTTATCTTATCTAGTTAGAGAGAGTCTTAGTCAAAAGAGACGTGGTCAGTCATATGGGAATAGTTGTATCTATTTGAAAGGAAGATGTTTAAATGTAAGTGGCATCAATGAATGCAGAAGCAATGATTAACTTGGAATCTTTATCATGTTTAAGAGGTGTGGGATTCTCCTCGAATTGAATCCACCCCAACGTCTCTCTCTTCACCTTACACCATTCCACCTAAAAAGAAGCCAATCCTTCAACCTAAAGGACACAACATTGGCACATGCACCTTAGTAGTCAGTAAGCCTCAGACGCTGGGGGACATTGACGTGTCTTTCTTTTTCTACCCTCCAAAAAAACCAAGAATTCATGTTTTCAAATTCTGGCATGCACACCTTGGTTATTGAAAAGCCTCAGGCACTGCATATACATCACATTCATTTGTGAATTGGGTAATGCCTATTCCATTTCATGGAATGGATCTTACTATAGTAAGGACTAGAAAGGAGAGTTTGTCCAGTTTAGGGCACATGACATGTTGGGTAGTGACAATCACCTGTTATTTTGACAAATAAATATTTATACTTTATTCATGAGCAAAGATCTATTTTGGCAAATTTTGTGTGGGTCTTTTCGTAACATGAACAAAAAAATTAAGTTTTTGTCTTTTAACATGGTTTTTTATTTTTATTTTATTTTTGTATTTTTGGTATTTTTGCTCATACTACAAAAATGACATCAAAATTTTCCATAGCTAATCATCAGAGTTATTCATACACATTTTAGTATGGTCATGCAATAGATCTTATCTTTTATGATCTTGGGATCTAGAATAGGAAAACCCTTCTTAGCCTTTTCTCACCCTTGGAGGTTGTGGAGATCTTGAAAATTCCCTTTGACAAAGGTTTTCCCATGACAAGCAGATTTGTCACTTTAATTGTAAAGGTATTTTTACGGTGAAATTTCCCTATCATTTGGAGGTGAATCCTGTCTCTCCCCCAATTATGCCCCTACTACTAGTGAGTTTCTATGAACTGATTTGATTTCTTCGAGTTATCCCTAGAATAAAGAATTTTATCTAGAGAGCTTGCAAAGAAGCTCTCCTTGTGCGTGAGAACCAAATTAAAAGACAATAACACCTATTAGGATCATAACCCTTCTATCGAAGGATCCTGGGATGCAAGAATAATCATGGAATAAAAGAAAGCACATAACAACACCACAAAGCACATGATTTGCGTTAAAAACCCAAACCGGTAAAAAACCACGAAGCCACATAAATAATTTCATTATTCTAGAAGAACAATGGGTTCCAAGCTGCTTACAAGCTTATAAGATTTTCTCTAATAAAACCACTCTCTTTCTCTCAAGAGCTCTTTCTCACAAGATTTCTCTCAATCTTTCTCTCTCTTAATCCCTAGATGTTTAAAAATACATATTTATACCTATGGAATTTAGGGTTAATCAAAGTCCCCACAAAGTACACTTTTTTCCTCCCGTATATGTGCATAACTCTATTTTCGCCTCTGAAAAGTTTGACAATCAAATGGTTTTTTGATTGATCGAAATGTGCTCGGCCATTAACCTTCTATACTTGATCAATCTAATGCTTAGTCGATTGATCTAAAATTTTAGCATTTCTCTACTCGATCGATCCAACCTTATTCGATCGATTGAATGGTTCATGGTTTAGAAGAACCCATTCTACTCAATCAATCAAAACCCCTTTTAATCGATCAAAAAATTTAGTTCGACATGATCCATGTCTAATCCCCTTGCTCCTCCTTTGTTCTTTAGTAACATCAAGATCCACAACCAACAATCTCACACTTGGAGCCTAATCACAACCTTCTTAGATGACTACCTATTGCAATTGTGAAGATATTTCTTGCCTTGTGAAACTCTTATGGCTTAGCTCCTTTTTCCTTACTCTTGAAGACTAATTGAAGCTTTGCATAATTGCAATTTCTTTATTGTGACAACCTTTGTGAACATGTTTGTAGGATTCTCACTTATGTGAATCTTATCCAGTTTCAACACCTTGTCTTTTAGGGGTGACTATATGAATTGACACCTCCTGCCAATGTACTTGATTCTGGCATGAAAGGCTGAATTCTTCATAAGATAAATGGCACTATGACTGTTACTGTAGAGCCTACTGTTCTCTTTCTTCTTACCCAATTCTTCCACCAAGTTATATAATTAAATCATCTCCTTGTTAGTTTCTATAGCTGCAATGTACTCCACTTCCATGGTTGAAAGCACAACTATCTTCTATAGTTGTCATACCTAGCTTATAGTTGTATTTCCCAAGGTGAAGATATACCCCATTGTACTTATTCTTTTATCAAAGTCACCTACTAAGTCTGAGTCAACATAGCCTTGTAATTTAATCTTTGATGCTTCAAAACACAATGTTGCCTTAAAATCCACTTAATCACCTTCAAATGCTTCTTCACAGGCTTACTAAAAAACGTACTCACTACTACTTTCATTGCCTGAGCAACATCTAGCCTTGTACTGACCATGGCATACATCAAGATATCAATAGTTGATGAATATGAGACCTTGGACTTGTATTCTTTCTTCCACTCTATCTAAGGAGAATCTTCTTTGGTGAGTTTAAAATGACCAGCCAGTGCAATACCAACTGGCTTAGCATCTGGCATGTTGAATCTGCTTAACACCTTTTCCACATATTCAGCCTGAGAGAACTTAAATGTATGAGTCTTCCTTGCTTTAGTAATTCTCATCTTGAAAATTTGTTTTGCAACACCCAAATCTTTCATCTCAAATTCGTTTGACAACTTCTCCTTTAGATAATTTATCTCATGTATGCTTGATCCTGCAACAAGCATATCATCCATATATAGTAGTAGTATGATATAACCGTCATCCAAGCTCTTATAGTAGCAAAAATGGTTTACATGGTATCTTTTTAAAACCATCATTGGACGTAAACATGTCAAATGTAATATACCATTGTCTTGGTACTTGCTTCAAACTGTATAAACTCTTCTTGAATTAACATCATTTCCTCATGTCCTTCAATAGTATAACCTTGTGGCTGATGGATGTACATATCTTCTTCCAATTCACTATGGAGACGCTATTTTCACATCTAGCTGCTTAAGGTGTAAATATTCTACCACAACAATGCTCAACACTATTATAATTGTATTCATCTTAACTACAAGAGAAAATAATTTAGAGTAATCAATACCCTTATTCTATTGAAATCCTTTTACAACCAACCTAGCTTTGTATTGCATACTACCATCATGTTCATCCTTCAACATGAAAACCCACTTATTATCCAATGCTTTCTTTCCTTGAGGTAGTGGAACTAAGTCTCATGTTTGGTTTGATATCAAGGATTTCATCTCCTCATCTATGGCATGCTCCCACTTAGTTTTAGTTTCCACCTGTAATGCTTCATTATAACATTTAGGCTTACCATCATCTGTTAACAACAAGTAATACAACAAAGGAGAAAACACTGTGTTGGCTTAGTTGTTCTCAAGGACCTTATTTATGTAGGAGTAGGTGTATGAGGTTCCACATATAGATATTCATATAGCATTTTAGTTTCGTCTATAGTTTGGACATCCTTCTCAGCAATTTCTTCTAAGTCCACATCTTTTTTATCCATATATATGTTTTCCTTGTTCTTGTACATGACCTTCTCATTGAATACCACATTAATAGTTCTAATTATTTTCTAATTTTCTTCATCTCAAAACCAGTAGCTAAAATCATCAGAACCATATCCAGTGAAAATACATTTTCTAGATTTTGCATCTAACTTGTTTATATTTTCAGCATCAATATTTTACATAAGAGATACAACAAAATACTATTAAATGTGAAAGATTTACCTCTTTTTTAGTCCATGCTTCTTCTAACAGTCTACCATCCAATGATACCAAAGGTCCATGATTCAACAAATATATTATTACTATATTCACTACATTAGCCCAAAACTATTTAGGCAATCCAACATGTAATCTACTATTTTTGGTGCACTTTACAATCATTCTATTCATGCGCTATACCACACCATTTTGTTATGGTGTTTAGGAATTGTCTTTTCTCGTATAATCCCATTTATAACGTAGTACTTTTCAAATTCCTTACTGCAATACTCACCCCCATTGTTAGACCATAGGCATTTAAGTTTTAAGCCTGTTTCATTTTCAACCAAGGCTCTCCATTTCTTGAAAACATTAAACACATCAAACTTATGTTTTAGAAAAAAAGTCCATAATTTCCTACTTGCATCGTCAATAAAAGTAACAAAGTAAAAAGATCCACCTAAAGAAGATACTTGAGTTGGTCCCCATACATTAATATGAACCAGTTTTAACCTTTTAGACTTTGACAACCCCCCTATTTTGAGAAGTTGACTTTTCTAATTTTCTAAAACACAATCTTCACGAAATTCTAAGTCTAAAGATTTGAGACCTGGAAGCTTGCCTTTAGTTTGAAGAACCTTTATTCATTTTTTACTTATATGCTCATGTCTACAGTGCCATATGTCTAAATTTACATATGTTTTAACAACTACAATATAGCCACTACTTTTCTAGTCAGATATAGTATGCCTTCCTTCTTTCCATGAGAAACAACCATAACATCTTTGGTGACCTCCCCCGAATACCCTATGAAAGTCATCCTATAACCTAAACTTATGAGCTGGCCAACAGAATCAAATTTCTTTTCAAATAGGGTACATGTCTTACATTAGTTAACTTCCATGTAACTCTATTAGGTAAATTTTGTTGAACATCTCCCTTCCCAATTATGTTGTAAGCCTTGTTATCACAAAAATAGACTTTTCAAAATCACCTTACCCATAATTCTTGAGACATTCTTTACTTGTAGTGGCATGAAAGGGCACATCAGAATCTATAACCCAAGATTTAAATTTATAATCAAGTGTAAGAATTAGAGTTACTTTAGAAACATCACTTGCAATGTTCACAATAGCATCCTTTTCCTTGTTGATATTGTTTCCATGCTTTTTCTTCTTTGGTTCTCAACAATCCTTCTTTAGGTGTCCCTTCTTGCCACAATACCAATAATCAACTCTTGGTTTTGCTAATTTTGACTTGCCCCTTGACTTAAATCTCCCATAGTCTTTCCCACTTTGAGTCGTTCCTCCTCTAGTCCCCACATTTGTGTATTCTCTGATGATTCACCCAATTTCCTCACTAAGAATAACACTCACTACATCATCACAATTTCATGTGCCCGAACCCAACGAATTACTCGATGCCATGACCAAACAATCCCAACTTTTTAGAAAATGACATAATATTAGCAAAGCCTTAACTTTGTTATTAAAGTTGATGCCTATCAATGTTAAGTAGCTGGTGATTGTGTTGAACTCATTAAGACGTTTAGCAACAATACCTCCCTTAACCATCTTTGTGTGAAACAATCTCTTCATTAGAATTTTTTTTATTTGAGGTAGATGGTTTCACATACATTTGCAACAAGGCAACCATTAGATCTTTCATGGTTTTCTCTTTGGATATATTAAAAACAATTATCGATGATAGAGAGAGATGAATAGTACCTAGGGATTTTTTATTGAGCACCTCCCAAGATAAATCAGATATCGTTGCAAATTTCTTCACTTTTCCTCCAAATGACTAATAGAGGCTTTTCTGGTAAAGGTATTCCTCAATCTACATCTTCTAGAGTGTGAAATTCGAATTGTTCTTAACCATAGACCTTGTAGATTCTTATGCCATTGCCATTACTCCCACTCGAACCTAGCTTTGATACCAGTTGTTAGGATCACAACTCTTCTATCGAAGGATCTTGGGATGCAATAATAATCATAGAATAAAATTAAACACACAAAAACACCACAAAGCACACGATTTAGGTGGAAAACCCCAAACAGGGGAAAAACTATAGAGCTATAGAAATAATTTCACTATTTTGGAAGAACAATGAGTTCTAAGATGCTTATAAGCTTGCAAGCTTTTATCTCTTTCACAAAACACTCTCTTTCTCTCATAAGTTTTCTCACAATCTTTCTCTCTCTTACAACCCTAGATGACCAAAAATACACATTTATACCTAAGAAGTTTAGGGTTAATCAAACTCCCCACAAAAGTACACTTTTGTTCTCCCATATGCGTGCGGGACTCTATTTCCACATTTGGATAGTATGTCAATCGAGCTATTTTTAGATCGATTGAAAAGTGCTCGGCCATTAGTCTTCTTTGGTCGATCGATTCAATGGTTCTTACATCGATTTAAAATTTTAGCACTTCTCTATTTGATTGATCCAACCTTGTTTAATCGATCGAATGATTCCTCGTTTAGATGAACCCCATTCTGCTCGATCAAACAATTCAATACGACTTGATCTGAGTATAATCCGCTTGCTCTTCCTTGGTTCTTTAGTAACATCAGGCTCCATAACCAAAAATACCCCCTCTTTGTTCGGTGTGTAGAGACAAGGTCAAATCCCTACTGCTTTCTCTTATTGAATGTCCTTTTATAGGTAGAATTTGAGCTACTTCCCATCTTGGCATTAGGATTGATAGGCCCTAAGTTTCATCATTTTCAGAATGGCTCAAAGGGTGGTTAAAACATGAATGATCCTAATCTTAGTGATAAGGCCACCCTATAGCAGATTATTTGGAAGAATCAAATGCCATATGTTTTGAACAGGTTCCTTTTAATCCTAATGGGATTATTTTTTAGGTTGTTTGAGGACCTAGTTTGCCTCACTCATCTTTAGTCTTGCCTTTAGAATGGAGTCCCCATGATTAGAATAGGTTCTTTTTTTGTGGTCCTCTCCTTCAGGTGGGGGGGTCATCAAAATCAACTTTAATGGTGTATGTAATGCTTTTGTTCATACTACTGGTGTTGGTTCGTTTTAGGCCTTGTTTGGTTGCCATGAAAAGTTGGTTTTCTCATGATTCTTCGCAAAATTTTCTTAAGAATATCATTTCTATGCTGTCTGGTTGCCAAGAACCAAAAATCCTCAATTTTCAAAATTTTCTCACATAACTAACTATTTTCTTGTCTTTTCTTTTCTTGTGTAATTTTATTTTCATTTCTTTTCAATTCAATTTAAGGCAACTAGAAAGGGTTAAGGAATCATATTGGGAATTTTGTTGATGCTGGATACTCCCTGTTAATATGCATTGGCTCTTGTATTGGGGAATGCTGTGCTGTAGTTGTGGGGCTTAGAGGGCAATGCGATCAATGTGCTCAATGCCATCAAGAATGGATGCGATTCTTGTGTTTGGGAATTAATAAATCTTGTAAATGTGTGTTCCTTCTTTTTAAATAGTGTCAATAACTTTGTTTTGGCACATGTGTTTTGCCATGCGAATAAGGTGGCTCACTACATCACTAAGCTGTGTAACCTTTCTCAGTCGTCACTATAGAAGCTAAAATGTAGATAAAAGTAAGAATATAGAAAAGAGAAGAGTAGAGAAGAAGAAGGAGAAGAAGAGAGAAGAATGGAAGAAGAACTAATAGAATGAATGAAGTGACCTCAGATACTCCAACTAGAGTCTTTCTCTATTCTTTATAATCTCTTTACAATAGTTCCTCTCTTAATTACAGATTCCCACTAACTCATTACAAGATAATACAGTTACAACCACCTAACTAACTATGTAATTGTGTATCACTCGTCTCCCTAACACCCCCCTCAAACTGAGAATAGGAAATAATCTAAGTTTAGACCAAAATTTATGGAATTTTGGAAGACATAGTGGTTTTGTTAAGATATCAGTTGGTTGCTCAGCAGTTGGAACATGTTGCACATGAAGTACTCTCTGAAGCACCTTTTCTCCAATGAAGTGAAAGTCTAGTTCTATGTGTTTTGTTCTTGCGTGAAATATCGGATTTGATGCCAATGCAATGGTTGAAGCACTGTCACACCATATAATTGGAAATGAGAGAAGTGTTAATCGAATTTCATTTAACAATATACGTAGCTAACATATCTCTGCTACCATGGGAGCGAGATTTCTATACTCTGCCTTTGTGGAAGATCGGGAAACAATCACTTGCTTTTTGGCCGACCACATGATTGGATTGTGGCTAAAGTAAACACAAAACCTGCTTGTAGACTTTCGATCGGAAGGATCTCCCAGCCAATTTGAGTCTGAGAACACTTGAAGTAATAGAGGACCAACTTTGTAGTGTAATGCAAAATGTAAGGTACCACTCACGTATCTTAAAATACGTCCAACTGCTTGAAAGTGTGAGACTTTGGGCTCATGCATGTTCTGGCAAATGTGATTAACTGCAAATGTCAAATCTGTTTTGATTATTGTTAGGTATTGTAGCGCCCCAACTATTCTACAATAAAATGTTGGATCTTCATAAATTGGATCATTTTGTAAGAAACTATGTTTAGATGTCATTGGTGTAGCACATGATCGACAACTCTCCATTCGTGCTTTTTGAAGTAATTTCTTAGCGTAAGCTGCTTGAGAGAGAATCATTCCACTAGCATTGCGAATAATTTCAACTCTAAGAAAGTGTTTCATTTCCCCAAGGTTTCACCTATCAAACTGTGTATGTAATGCAAACATTAACTTTGAAATAATTGTATCATCATTGTCTGTGATTAGAATATCATCCATGTAAAGAAATAGCATAACGATTGAAGAACCATGTTTGATGAATAATGAATACCCAGTTTGGAAAAACATAAACCCAACAATAAGAAGAAATTGATGAAATCGCTCGTACCACGCTCTGGATGCCTGCTGCAACCCATAAATCACATTTTTAAGTCGATATACATGTTTTGGACATGATTGATCTACAAACCTGATTGGCTGAGTCATAAAAATTTTCTCTGCAATGATCCCATGTAAGAAGGTGTTTTTTTACATCTAATTGGTGAATCTTCCAGTTATAGTGTAAAGCTATTGACAAAACAAGCCGAACAATTGTCATGCATATAACTGAATTGAAGGTATCCGTGAAATCGATCCCAGGTATTTATTATACCCTTTGGCAATGAGTCTCGCTTTAGATCATGCAATATTACCTATAGCATCCCATTTTATTTTGAATATCCATTTGGAACCAATCATACGTTGATTAGGACCAGGAGGTACAAGATCCCATGTAGCTTATTTATGTAAAGCAGTAAATTCCCTTCATTGCTTTAATCCAATGATTGTGTTTTGTAGCTTCAGTATATGAGGATGGTTCAGTTTCAGTCACTAGTTGATCTTGTAAGCAGAACCGTTGGGCTGGTTTGAATGTACCAACTTTCGATCGAGTAATCATATGATGTGTATTCTTAGGTGAAGGTAAAGAAGTGGTTTGTGAAGTTGATGGTAAAATGTTGTTTGGATCAGATATCTGTAGGTCAGGTAAAGAAGATGACTGATTAAGTGGAGCAATGTTTGTTAATATCTAATGGTGGAGTATTAGTTTGGGTTTGCGATGGTGAAGATGCAAGCTCATTAATAGAAGGTGAAGATGCAAGCTCATTATAATCATTTAGATTGGACGGTTGTGATGTATCAATGGATATGAGTGGTGGATTAGAAACTAATTGAACATAAGATGGTGACTCATGCTGACTTGAATCACTAAGTTGTAAATTCAGATCAGAGGGCTGTTGTGGTGTCTTAGGCAATAGTATGAAAAGTTATGGTGGAGAATAATGGGATGGCGATATAGAATTTTGAGCTGACTTACTTGATAAGGGAAGACCTGAGCTGGGATCAAAGCCAAGTAATGGAGGTGGAGGAGGACCAGTTTCAGGAATATTATGTGCAAACGAAAAATCTAGTTCCTTGAAAAGTACATACCAACTGATAAAAACAGGACCTATACTCATGTCATAGCACCCGTACCCTTTAAAGTTTGTAGGATATCCAATAAAAACACATCGTCTTGAATGCAGTTCAAGTTTGCTAGCTGTATATGGCTTGAGCCAAGGATAACAGGAACATTCGAATACACGAAGTGAGTGATAATCTGGACTGGTATTGAACAAAACAGTATATGGAGACTTACCCTGCAAAATTGATGAAGGTAGTCTATTTATCAAATAAATGGCTATTAATACAGCTTCACCCCAGAATGAGTGTGGCATAGATGACGTTTGTAGTAGTGCCACTATAGTCTCAATTAGATGACGATGTTTTCTCTCAGCGACACCATTTTTTGGTGGTGTATATGGACAGGTAAATTGGTGGATAATCCTACTCTTTTGAAATAGTCTATCAAGTTTTTGTTCACGAACTCTCCACCACCATCCGAACAAAAACATTTGATAGTTGTTGAAAACAAATTTTCCACTTGATTTTTGAAGCAACAAAACTTACTAAACACATAAGATTTTTTTATGTAACAAATACACCCAAGAAAAATGAGAAAAGTCATCCACTAGGAGCAGATAATATTTAAAGCCAGGCACTGTGGGAGTTGAAGAAGGATCCCATATGTTGGCATGCATTAGTTCTAATGGTGCTTGTGAGATATTTGTGGAAAGTGAAAGATGATGTTTATGGTTTATAGCAAAATCACAATTATTATAGACATCAAAAGAAGAAATAAAAACATTCAACGACTTAAGTACAAAATGAAAGATTCTGATGGATGGGTGCCTAAGTTTGTTGTGCTAGAGAGGGCCTTTAGTTTTGGTACTTGAAAAAGCTACTAGTGTTGATTGAATTTGATGAATTGTTGGAAGTGGGTAGATACCATTTCTACATGACCCTTGGTATATCAGCTTCCTCAACTGATTTTCCTGAATATAGTAATTTTCAGCATTAAAAAGGATAGAGCAATCTTTGTCCTTAGTGAGTTTATGGACTGATAGAAGATTATTGGAAAGATCCGGAACATGTAATATTTGTTTTAAATTGGAATCATAAAGAGGGGTTTTTATCTTACTAGTACCAGCATTCTGCATAGCAAGCATCTGATCGTTTTCAATTGCAATTTTGTTCAGGCCTACATAAAGTGTGTGAAGAGACAAATTATTAATGTTTGGTGTTACATGATTGAAGGTGCCATTGTCGAGATACTAGGATTGATCAGGGAGACTAGGGCTGTTATATTGTTGTAATGGCATCTATGGTTGTTGAAGATTAAAAACTGATGACATTGAATTTGGAGCTGTAGTAAAATAAGCTGGAGATGACTGAGTAGAACCCTAAGGTACATGTGATGAACAATCCTGTTGGAAGTTGTTTGCTGGTCTTCGATAGCTTAGGTTTAGGCGATGGTAATAGTCAGCTGCTGAGTGGCCTGACTTGTTACATATTTGACAAAAAATTCTAGATTTCTTGAAACGGCCACACCCTTTGTTATTGCGATCAGATCTTCCATGAAATGTACTATTTCCTACTTCATTTGTAGCAACAAAGGCTGACATAGCTATGCTGTTGAGAGAAGAAGATTTATCTTTTTGAGATATAAGCTTCTGTTCTTCCACAATTAATAGATCTTGCAGCTCTGTCATAGTAATGTAGGATGGGTGAGTTTGTACTACGGTTTTGAGCAAGTTGAATTCAAACAAAAGTCTATTGAGTGCATAGAGGACAATGTCCTCTTCATCAAGAGGGGCTACCACTGTTGTGAGCATATCTGTCATGGATTTGATAGTTTGAAGATATTCTTCAACCGATGAGGAACCTTTCTTTATGGTTTGTAAGTGGCTTTTCAATTGAAGAATGTTGGAGAGAGATAAGGAGGAGAATTGTTTTTCCAATGCTCTCCAGACTTCTTGAGAAGATTCAATATTCATAACATAAGGAAGTACTGATTTAGAGATGGAAGCATAGATGCAACTCTGCAATTGCTGATTAAGGGTGAACCAATCGGAGTAAGCAGGATTCATAACAGATTTTCCTTCTTAATCGAGTGTAAACTTATATGGTAGTTGTAGAGAGCCATCAATAAGAGATTGTAAATGATGAGCTCTCACAACGGTTAAGAATTGGGATTTTCATAAAAGGAAATTATCAGGCTTTAGTTTGACCGTAAGGAGAGATGATAAGTTGGAGATAAAACCTTGAAGACTTGAAGAAGATGCAGATCCTAATACATTTGACCAAGCGGAAGAAAAAGACGCCAATGTGTTGGACAAAGCTGGATTAGAAGCAGCCATGATTTGCAGAGATCTTGAAAATGGATCTAAATTCTTGATGTTCTTGGTTGATCGTCAACTGTGATAGAGAGATCTTGATCTTGATTAATGTAATCAGATCAGATCTGAACGAAGACTTCACCAGAATCGAGCAAAGCAGTTGGAGAAGACGATGAGTCTTTTTCTGGCTTATCTAATACCATGTAGAAGCTAAGATGTAGACAATAATAAGAATACAAAGAAGATAGGAGCAAAGAAGAAGGAGAAGAAGAGAGGAGAAAGGAAGAAGAACTAACAAAATGAATGAAGTGATCTTTGATACTCCAACTGGAGTCCCTCTCTATATAATCTCTTTACAATAGTTTCTCTCGTAATTATAGATTCCCACAAACTCATTACAAGATAATACAGTTACAACCACCTAACTAACTATGTAACTGTCTATCACTTGTCTCCTTAACACCCGCTTCAGTGGTTGGACTCCCCGTGCTGATGCCCTTCTGGCTGTTGATGTCCCTCCTTCGGGAGGTTGTTTCCCTTGATTAATGATATTTGCATTTTTACCAAGAAGAAGAAGAAGAAGAAGAAGAAGAAGATTTATCGTTTGTCATCATCATTAATAATTTTTTTGGATGGGGCCACTCAGGCCCACAGACTGGTGGGAGAGACAACTAATATTGTATAACATAGCAATGTTGCTTGGAATGGATAAGGCTTTTGGTGAAGCCAATAATCATAATGGGTTAGACTGGGCCGAAAATTTCAGAACTCATCAAAACTTTGGGTGGACTTGGGCTTGCATATTTTAGCACAGTGAAGCTTATATTCCAGCTATGCTGTTTAGTAAAACAATTTTTCTTTCTAAAATAACATCTGTCAGCTGTCGTGGGAGCCCAAAATAATCCACAAGTCTCATCACCCAAAATAGCCCTTTGAGATGTGGTAAAAAAAGTCATTTTCTCACCCTTGGTCAATTAAAAAGTTCAAGAAAATCAAAGGCCATCACACCTAGGTGTAAAGTGCAATACATGGTGGGCACTTAGAGTTTTTCTTATTTAGCCAGGATCCTCTCTAGTAAGTTAAACTACTATAACATGTAACAAATGTCTATATCACAACATGTATATAAAAATTTAAAATGGCCAACCAAATTTGGTTGGATTTTTAAATTTGATGTTAATATGTGTCATGTTTTGAAATCAGTTTCCCGTTAATATATTTTAACTTGGATCCTATACAGTAAATTAGATTCTCTGAAGTAAATTAAACAACATTAACATATAACAAGTGTCTAAATTAACGTAAAAAATATCTATATTACAACACGCATACAAAAATTTAAAACTTTTGCTGAATTGTTTGGATTTTAAAATATGTTTATACATGTTCCGTTTTGAGGACAGTTTCATGTTATTGTATTTTAACTTACTACAGGATCTAGGCTCGAAGCAAGGTACCATGGCGAGCAAATGGAACCATTTTGGGGGCCTTATTAGTGGACTTTATTAATGGGCTATCCTCTTCTTGATACAAATTTAATCCTGAGTCTAGCTTGTTGCCAAGCTAAGCTATATTTGTGTGCTTCCAAGATTCAAGAGCACTTACTCAATTGTGTCCTCTTCTCAAATTTCAGCAAGGATGGTTGGGTTGCCTACCCTTGATACAATTGAAATATAAAATATAATATCTTTTAAACCCATGAATGTTGTGCTGTTTCATTTATATATCTAAAATAGGTTCCTTTGGATACAGAAGATATTTACAAATATAGGTTTTTGATATATAAGAAGAGGTGAGAAAAAGAGAGATCGTTTTGAGTTGAATTTGCTATCGGATTATTCAAGAAGTGCAATTGCACTACAATTTTATTGAATAACCAATTGAGAGCAGTATATATACATGTTTGCTAAGAACTCATGAGAATTGTCTTCAAGATGAACTCTGCCTTTGCATTTGTCTATAACTAGTTTTCAAAGCATCAACATTTTCATGGGAATTTGAAGGGGCCACTTTATCATCTCCACCAACCTCCTATAAGTCCTCACTAATAAAAAGACTCCATATATTCCATGTGAATTCATTTTCAATAGACCAATTTAATTTTTTAACCAAGGGAGTTTAGATAATACTATCAACACCCTTGTGGTTGAGATATTATATGGAGGAAGACAGTAGTAATAAATCCAAACCAAACCGCTTACCAAATACTGCAACAGTAGTGGTCACAGTTGTTGAAGACTCACCCAAAAAAAAAAGAGAAAAAATAAAGACACGAGGAATATAAAGATAATAGTGAACACTACAACTTTTTCAATTTAAACATAAAACTTAGATTTAATGAGACAAAAAGAAGCACTACAAGCTGGGTATATGAGACAACCCATTCCATAAGATAATGGAGATTGGAATTGTTCTTGTTGTTGTCATGGAAAATGAAATTATCATTGTATTTTTTATATTTATAGGGGATGGATGAAGTATGGAAATGAGAATAATTGATTAACGTTCATGAAAAAATAGAAAGGTGGAAGTAATTAGGTGTCTACGAAGTGAAAGATAGTCTTAAATGACAAGTATCATCATGGGAAGGAGAAGAATAAATGTTGGAAGGTTCCCATGAGATACATATTTCATGAGTGATGCAATGTGACAAATGGCAGCACATGATTTCCAGGTGGTTCTTTTTCCGAGAAAAAATTAAGGCAGAGAAGAAATTATTAATATGATTTTTATTTTTTTTAGAAATATTTATTTTGTTAAGTTTTTGGGTTTTATTAGTAACCATTTTATTTGTTAAGTGTTGGTTTTTAGTAGGAGAAAGTTTTTAGAAGATTAGGATTCTATTTGGGTTTTAAAAGGAGAAATTCACACAAATTCAGAATTTGGAAGGTTCTGTGCAGTGTTTAGTCCAGAAAGTATAACTTTTTGCACAGATATCCGCTTGAGACGATCTTTATTGCGTTGAAAAGAAAACTTCAAGGGCTACAACTTCTATTTCACGAAACGTTGCTAAATTAGACCGTTTTCAAGGCAAAAATCGTGCTCTAAGATGATGGACGTGATTAAAATCTTTTCTTGTGAATTTTTGGACGAATTTCTTAGATTTTGTTATTTTTTAGGTTTTTGGCTTATAAATAAGCTCAATGTAATGAAGAGGGGGAGTTGATTGATTTATTGAATAAAATTTATTCTCTATTTAATTCTTGGTATTTTTCTTTAGCGAAAATCAACAAGTCCCTATTCCTGATATTTTCAACTTCGAAAATCAACAGGTTCGTGGAAGATTGTCCCAATTTGTTCGTGAGATTCATCACCTACGCTATCCCCTACGTCAGTTGGTATCAGGGCTTAACAACTTCCTGTGGTTGATTTTTCATCAGTTTTTCATGGCTCGTGGTTGTGGTCGGCGTGGGCAGGTTCCAAATGAGGAAGTCCCCAACTGCGAATGCAGTATACAATATGTGATGATTAAAGACTTGCAGAGGTAAGTTGCTGAGTTGACCCGACGTCTAGCAACACAAAGGCAATGTGCAGGTGTTCGTAAAGTTCCGCTAGATGATGCGTACGAGCATGATGATATTACCTGATTCGATCAATACTTTGGAGAATGGTTTGATATGTGGACCTAGAAGTTGACTCAAACAATGGCATTTATCTTTGAATGCCAAGGGTAGTTGACTGAACCAATGGTTACATTACAAACTGGGATTCAATGTCAAAGTCGTTCACCAAATCCACGTTTCATGGAGGAGGAGGATGATGATGATGTTTATTTAAAAGACCCCTTTGATTAGTATGAATCAAGGATAATAAGGTCAGCGGTTGAAATCCTTGAATCCCAAGGAAGTTTACAACCAGAAGAGTTCCTTGATTGGGACAATACTGTAGATGAGGAAGAGGTTTTCAAAAAGCCGGATATTGATTATATATTTCAAGAGTCGAACAATTCAAGTAAAAAGATTTATCTTTGCCTATTTTTTATGATCTTGTGTATGATAGTGAATGTATTTTCATTGATACACCTATATATGATGATGATGGTGTTATCTTTGAGAAACCTATATATGATGATGAGATACTAGATGGATTATCAGAGATAAATTGTTAGATTTCAATCAAATATGATGATGAGTTAGCAGAGATGAAGGATTTGATATTTTTTAAGTACGAAGATGTGTTCGTGTTAATCCTATCACAAAAGGCTTTTTACAATGATTTTTTTTGAAGATTTGAGCGGGAAGAAAGAAATTCAATGCAACTTTCAACATTTGATGTGGTTTATTATGTCAAGCATTATATTAATCATTTTGACGAAGATGCATCGAATTCAAAGACTAATTCTTTCCAACCTGTGGAGAATGATGCAATGTGACACATGGCAACACATGATTTCAAGGTGGTTATTTTTCAGAGAAAAAATCAAGGCAAAGAAGAAATTATTAATATGAATTTTATTTTATTTAGAAATATTTATTTTGTTAAGTTTTTGGGTTTTATTAGGAACCTT
>JAOXJP010232865.1:0-10401 GCA_025762735.1 Platanus orientalis | reverse complement strand
GCTTCCTTCATAAGGACCACCAAATGGCTATCATCCACATTCTCCAAATCCTTCCACCTTTACCACCTCTACCAAAAAACCGCCATTGATCAAAGAGGTTTGTCATGCAATTTGGCATAACCCAATTAAGAGCAACTTCGTGGATATGCATAGACCAAACTTCAAAAACAAAGGGACAATGGATGAAGATATAATCTATGGACTCAGCATTATGGCATAGAAAACACATATTTGGGAGAGAGATGCCTCTTCTTTGAAGGTTATCAAGAGTCAATATCCTATCTTTGAGAGCTGTCCAAGCAAAGAAAGCCACCTTAGAAGGAGCTTTACACCGCCAAAGATCGCTCCAAGGGAATTATACCTCCACATGAGGAAGAAGATAATTATAACACGATCTCACAGTGAAGCTTCCATTGGTTTCAAAGGCCCAACTACGTTTATCCTCATTATCCAGAGAATGATATATGCGGTTAATATAGTTGAGGAGTCTAATCATATCCAGAATTTCCTAATCATTGATCCAACGACGGATATGGGGGCTATTAGCCAGCACATTAGTGGGACCCACACTTTGCTTATTGACCCAAAATACTATTCATGTCATTCACTAATACCTCTACAATAATTTGGTTATAACTTTCCCAAATCACCTCGGATTTGTGCAATCTTGGTCTCGTTAGAAAGGTACAACAACAATAAACAGCCTTATCCCAACTATTTGGGGTCTGCTATACAAATCCTGTTCCGCAATTCCGCTCTGTTTAGGGCCTTATCTTGTCCCAACTATTTAGAAAGGTAATTAATTTTTTGATCTTTTTTTTTTTTATGAATCTAGAAAGGTAACAGAATAACCTCTCTAATGACACTAAAATCAAGCCAAAAAGACAAGTTTTAACCCTTGAAAACTTGGGTTAAAGGTAAGTGACGTTTGCTCTCTAAAAAAACCAACAAAATTTGGCACTATTGCTTCATTACATTTAAAAAGACTCTTAAACAAAAAATAAAACCTACACTACTAGACACATCCATGGAGGACTACCCATGGTCTTCCAATTTCTTCCTCTTGATTGCATATGCTTCGTCATAAGGTTTTGGGAGTTCAGACACAAAACAGCAAGGTTAGAGATTGAGGTTAGGATGTCACAGGGTTCACCTCAGGATTCTATGGGACTCCAAAGGTGCAACTCAACAAGATAAGGTACTTTCTGGGTTGCAGGTATGAAGTCCTTCAAGAAACATAGCAAGAAGGGTCTTCTTGATGAGGTTCAAAAGAGAAAACAGTGAAGGAAAAGGGATAGGGATGAGTTGTAGGCTTAGGGCTCCAAGAATACATAAAGAAAAGAAGAAGATGATGATGAAGGGCAAGAAAGAAGAAGAGAAGGGTAAGGATAGTACCTGGTAATGGAGGAGTCTCACCACCAAAATCAGGAGATTCCTTGGAGTCTTACCAAGTCCCATGGAGTCTCACCATGGAGGAGCCGAACCAATCGCAAGTTGGAGAAGAAGAAGACCAGCCATGAACTTATTTCTTAAAAAAAACAGTTTAGTTTATTCATTGCCTCCGATACATGTCGATCACTTTTTTTTGAATGACTAAATAACAAAAGAAGAAAGAAGTTTCTATGTTAACCTCATTGGACCATTACCTAAGACTCTCTAATTCCTAACTTTCTTAAGGAGAAAACACCAAAAACGTGTCCTCTCTTGAACCTGTCGACCAGCACTAGTTTAAATGTAAAGTATGCTCCCTAAAAGACCCAAAAAAATAATAAAAAAGACCTCCATGTCCTAGACTCTAATAAAACATAAAATATCAAGTAAAACAGTAAAATAATCCAAATAAAGGTTTATACTACTAAACTAGATCCTCCATATGATATAGAAAAGGTAACCCCCCATGGTTGTTCACACGTGGACCCCATCAAAGCACATGTGGGTCCCATTTGATCTTCCATGTCCGCATCACAATGTGGAGCCCACACATGAGTTAATTTAATCATTTTGAGCCTGCAGCTGTAGGTATTTAGCCCATCAGGCACCATGAAGCCTATACTATGCATCGATTTTTTTTTGTAGCAACATATGTACAGTTATTAGATGAACCATAAAGAAATCAGCTAATTCTATCCTTTTGGGCCAGCAGCCTCAGGTTTTTAGCACACCAGGAGCCATGGAGCCCATACTATGATTTTTTTTTTTTTTTTTTTTGAGTTATATACCACAACAACAGCCTTGAGCAATATATGCTCAGTTATTAGATAAGCCATAATCAGTCAACTGAATCACTGTAGCCCTCTACCATGTTTACTGGGTATTTGGTCGATTTTAAAAGAAAAAGAAGAACAATTTTGATGCAAGCATAAATTGATACAGGGGTCAGCCAAGTTCTGCACCAAGTCGGGTTGGCCACTCAACATTGAAACATCTTTCTTGTATTCAAAATGTATCCAAATTAAGGTGCAAAAAAGTTAAGAAATGCGGCCCAAAAAGTGGGTTTACATGATTAGCAAAATAAACAAAGAAAACATGATATAACATACCCACTGAAAGGCACCCTCTTGAGTTCCATCCAAAACAGTGACCGAATCCGGTTTTGATTTCAACGCACTCTTTTCTTCTAGAAAATCCCTAACCTGTTGTACACAAAGTTTCAAGAAATGATGAGGTGGGAGTTTTTCTCTTCTTTTTTTTTTTATGCTTTTAAGTGTTCAGCACAAGAAAAAACCATACAAAGAAGCAGGAGTTACCGCTTGCAAAATTCTGTCAGATGCATCACCTTCCAATGCCCTCAGACCTGCAGTTGCCTGAATAAACATTGAGATTAATCAGTGTGAATGGCAACTGGGTATGGAAATCCAAATGAAACATTAGATAACATATATAGTCACAAACAAATAAGTGTTCCGCGGGACATCACAAATATATAAGTGTTCCGAGGGCCATCACAAACATAAGTGTTCCGTGGGACATCACAAACATATAAGTGCTCTGTGGGACAAAAAGTATACACAACAAATTTGCATTACCCACCCCAACTCTCACTGGTGTCTTGTGGCGCAACTCTTGGGGAACAACACTTTCTGCTTGCTCTAAAAGAGGCTGGAGTGACTCTGCGGCCTCCTGGGGATTACGGGCATATGAGCTCAGACCAGGTTTTTTCTGCAATTGGAAGAAGGATCAAAATGAACCTGTAAGTTCTTACATTAATTAAAGTGAGGCATGGTTACAGTTGCTCCACACTTACCCACAAACACAAAATAATAATGATAACAAATAAATAATCAAAGAAGGAATGGATAACCTAAAAGATTAACAATTCACATATCATTCAATAAATAGTCGCAATAGATGGCGCAGAAAGGTTTAATAAAACCGAATCTCTCTTCCGTTTAATAATGACACTAACGATGATAATAATACTAGTAATTCATATAAGTCCAGTATTAGATGGAATTCACAGCTTCACATTTTATAGAAATGAAAGAAAATATGAATAATTTAGAATGCATGAAGATAGAGAAGGAAGGTCAGCCATCGAACCCCATCTAATATTTTTTTTTTCCATTTCCTATCGTACAGAGTAATGCAGATCATAGGGGGGAATCCCCTTGAAATTACCTGAACGAAGAGTTCGAGATCTTTTCCAATGGGAACAAGATTCAAATTTTCGTCAAAACAGTAAACGTGGACCCTGCTCCCGGAGCTTCCGGCGTCGAAGATGACGGCGTAGCTCCTAGATCCGTGGGGAGACATTCTCAGGGAGTTTGGGGAGGCCCTGCGATTCCTGATGACATTTTCCGCTTCGATAGAGATGACGCCGTCATCGGAGGAGGAACGCGGCATGAGGAAGAGAACGAAGGAGATGAGGATGAGAGGGACAGAGACGACGAAGATGATGCCTCGGAACTTGTACATCTTGTCGGAGAATGACTCGTGCTGCCTCGTCCGCTTCGACATCTTCTCCAATTGATCCAATTGATCTGGATCGGCCTGAGAATGACTCTGGCCCTCGAGTAGTTCTGCAGACGATGGTGATCTGTACCGGATCTGTCCGTTCCCAGGAGCCTTCAAGGACTGGGCTTCCTGTAGAGCCTCCAGCTCTTCCTTCTTTAATTGATCGATATCTATATCGATAGATCCGAGGAGGCAAAAGCGAGAAAGAATTCTCTCCGTGTAGAAGAAGAAGAATTGGAGAAATAGACGGGATGGAGAAATCGATCGTTGCAGGAGGGATTGGAATGGTCGCTTTACTTTGGCATTTGCTTCTCTCTGCAACGACTGCCCTGCCGCCGCCGACGACTCGGTCAGCCCCTCTCGCCGGAGATGGGGAGAAGGGAGGGAAACTTGAATCTGTAGTAGGCACCGGAACGAATAGGGGTGGAATTGGATCTGGGAACGATATATCGGCTGAAAATTGGAATCCCAGAAACGTATTAATCCCGAAAAACCTTCTTTATGTAAATGTGACCCAACCATCCATCCATTAAACAGACCCGAGAACGAGTCTCTTTTCTTCGTAAGTACGAAAGGGGCTACGGATTTCAACCACAAAGTGCCACGTACCCGTCGTTTGTAAAAGAAAATGACAAAATACCCGAATTCCTTCGTTTACCTCGAGGGTGGATTGTATCCTCTTAACTAACGCTCCTTTCCGCACTTATCAGGGAGTCGGCACATCAGCGACAAGTGATTTTCACTTTTTGGGGGGGCGCATATCACTTGTGGGCGCTGATGTGTCCGCCCCCTGACAGGGTGCGGAGAGGATCATTAGAGGAGTGGATACAAAATCCACCCTCGTTTACCTCCATCTTCTCTTCCTCTTTCAGTATCCGACTTTTATGTCTGGTGCTTTCCTTAGCTCCCGGCCATTGGATTAAAGTTCGATCATGTATTCATGCCATGAGGATTTGTTAAGACCACCTGAGGTCAACTTAAGGCGAGACTGACATCATGGGCCAACACATCAGCACCAAAAAGTGAACAGCTTCCCATAAAAAGTGTAAGTCACTTTTTCAGGGCTGATGTGTTGATCCCTGATTTTAGTCTCACCTTGGGTTCACTTTACCGGTCACACCAAATCCAAGGCGGTATTCATGTGTTAATTTGTGCTCAGGATTTGGTGCAACCCCTCAATATATGAATAAGGTCTGCCGGCATTAGGGACGGACACATCAGCACCGAAAAGTGAAAAACACCCTCCAAAAATTGTAAATTACTTTTTCTGCACTGATATGTCCATCCCTAATGCCAGGCGGACCTTGTACATTCATTAAGGGTCACACCAAATCTGACCATTGGATGTTCAAAGGAACCAAAAAAAATCATGTGTTTTTTTGTAATGGGTGATTTTATTAAAATTAGGTTATGTACATACTTTTATGTTTTCTTTCATAGCTATAGATAACCAAGTTGGTGGATTAATTGTCCACATTATAGATGGACTCTTAAGTATTAACCCCATTTTAGCAATCTCAAGAGTTTTCTTATTCTTAGTCCTTCTAACATCATAAAATTTCAAAGTTGTAAAGTGTCTAAAAAGTTACCTTGCAATCATCCATACAAATCCTTATTTCTCTTTGGTTTTCTTCTAGCATTTCCTTCCTGGATTCAATTATGATCATTGCATCTCCTTCCATCGATAGGTTCAGTATTCCCATGGCTCCTACAGATTGTAAGCTGAAGGGGCTGAACAAGACTACTTCCATCTATAGATTGCATCTCCTTCCATCTATCAAAAAAACGATTGTAAGCTGAACAAGACTACTTTGCATTCCACTTTTATTAATGGGGTCGCCAAACTTTTTTCGTTTCTTCGCACCTTTGCTATGACCAATTCTCCTTTTGTATTGTAGATAATTATGCCCACTTTTGCTTTGTGAAAAATTCATGGTTAAAACAATTAGTTGCAGTAACCCGAAAAAAATGAACGTTGATTTATGAACAGCACACCATCTCTGTTGACATGAAAACAACACAACCAAGCAAAAGTACAAATGATGTTTTAAGGTAGTACCTAGATTTTAAACATTATTTGTTATGATTTCTCAAGCATTTCACAACGACGGAAAGATGATTAAGGACTGATGATATAATGAATTATATAAACTACTTTAAAATGGAACAATATGTTCTGTGATGACAGTGTCTGTAGTGTTTATGGTGAATTATAAGCTGACACATATTATGTCTGGGGTTCAAAAAAGTGTTCAGGTGTAAAAAAAAGAGACACCAAACTCAAAAACAGGTCATGTGTCAATCAATGGCATGCCTACATAGGCATGTGTCAACACAGAAAATCATTCTCCTTTTAAAATTTGCCAAACAAATTCAAGATTGTCGTTAAAGGGCAGATGTTCTGTCCAGGATTTGCCGTCTATAATGGTGTCCAAGACACCGTGAGGCTTCAAATGGAATAAAATGGGCGAGATTTTATCAAAGTCCTGCCCCTTTTATTCCATTTGAAGCCTCATGGTGTCCTGGACGCCATCCTGGACAGAACATCTTTATGTGTAGATGTTAAAGTAAGCATCATGTATCTACATGCAAGAAGTGTTTGAAATGTGTTAGATAGAGTATACCCAATATTTGGATTGTATTATTCAAAATGTAATAAAGTTGAGACAGTTACCAAGTACAAATTAAACATATATGGAAAATCAAACAAATACAAAATTACATTAGATGATAGTATTTTCTACAATTGTAAAAATTCGAGTTTGTTGGGATTCCTTTCACCCATGCATTAAAATTTTTAATTTATAGAATATAAAAGAGACTCCAGCTAGCCACTATAATTGAGCTATTACAATGGTTTTTTCTAGCAGCGGACGGTGTAACCTTGGAATAAGTAGGTTTGTGACCTAGACCCCAAAAAATTTGTAGTCGTAACATCGGTTTTTCTAGGCAACCGCTACTAATGATATTTTCTTCCAACGGTTCTAATGAAATTGCTGCAAAAAAATCCCTGCGATTGTTCGATTTTTGTGGGTTTTGACGGGAGAAAAAAAATGAACACTCAAATTGGAATCTCTCACGTCTCTAAGCTTTCACTTACAAAGCTCTACGTCTCTCTCGTGCGACAGCTATGATTAGTGTTTTAAATTTTATTGATTTTTTTCTTCCAATTATTTTAATTTCTCAACACATGTATTTTTCGGGAAGATCCATTCCATTTCTCTCCTCTATGTATCTTCGAACTCCCTTCTTCTTGACTCTTCTCTTCTCCTAATTGAAATCAGTTCTTCATCTTCCATCTTCAATCCCTCAACTTTCTCCTTCCTAGCTCTCCTTTTAAAAAAATAAAAAAAAATTCTCTCCCTTCTCTACTCATCGAAAAGACGAAAAGCTTCCTTTAACTCGCCGTCTCCCATTTCTACTTCTCTAAAAATGTCTCCCTGACTCCAACCATAGCTAGGCACCATTTTATGGTTCTTCAACGCTACCAGCACCAGTGGTGGAGGTAGCAAGAAGTCGAAAAAACCCAAAAGCCAATCATCTTCCCTTTCTCCACCTTCGAAAAGCACCACTGTTTGGGAGGTTCAAATGCCTCTTGCAAGGGCTTTGAAGCTGCTGCGCGCTCTTACACTGAGGAGTTGGAAAGATTCGAGGCTTGTTCATGGGTTCACTCCTTCTATGATTGCAACCCCAAAAATAGGGTGGGGGAATGGAGGAGTAGTTGGAGAGTGGTTACAATTGGTAGAGGAGGCTATTCCTCCTTAAAACAGATATCTTTGTAGAATTTAGAGCAGAGATTTAAGGTTGTTTTGTTGCCAAAGAATCCACAGTTCTATGGCACTGCATATTTCCCTTTTACATGACTATAAAATCTTAATTAAAACGTCATTGAAGGTAAACATGACTCTAAACCTCTCTCTTTATAGTCTTCGTTTTTTGGATCTTGGTTTGTCTCTATCTGTCTCTGAGGTTTTTTTTTTTTAATCTGAAAAGGAAAAAAGAAAGAAAAAACGATAATGGATGCTTGAAAAGGACTAGTGTGGAAGAGAATAAAGCCACCTCCAAGATGGGGTTTCTTAGGCTTTAGTAGATCTCTCTCTTATATTTCTTTTCCCTTTCTTAAGCTATAAAAAAAGGCTGGGGTTTGGGTTTTGTTAAATTTGCTTTCAATTTTCTCATTTAGTGTTCAATACCATATGCAAATGCAACTTAAATAACAACTTAAACACTTCCTAAATTAGAGCAATAGAAATTCCCCATTTTATGTTTATTTACTTTTGAATAATAATATGTTTCTTCTTTCATTAACTTGAGTTATCAAATTGTCATATTCTTCTTCTTCTTCTTTTGTCCTTTTTTGATCAAGATGTTGTATTTCTCAATAAGTTCTGATTATTAAGATTATCCAATTTCAACAATGATGTCCTCATGAAAGCGAATTTATTGGGATAATGTGTGATTCATTCAGAATTGGTGTGATCAATTAAGGTTAAGCTGATTAATGTTCCTTATGGCCCCCTTGAATCAAGAACAAAATCATGTTTGATTTTTTTTTTTTTATAGGTAAATGGCAGTGGTTAATTTATTAGTAGGTGAAGACGCATTTTGAGCTCAGGTTTGTGGTACGGCGCCCACAGACTTTACCAACCCAGCAAGCTGACATCTTTAGATCATGTTTGATCAATAGAATTCAAGTAATACTTAATTAAATCATTCTCATGTTCACATTAACTATGTTTGATAGACCAGAGAATGAAGTTTTGCATAACAACTATACTTGTTCAGATGAGTTGATAGTCGATGTGCCCTTAGAAACATGTAGACGATACAGAAGTAAGTTGTTTGGTTTTTATTTAGGAGTAAATACATATGTTATGTGATTTCATTAAATCATGGTCTGCTATGTTTTAGTGGAATTTTTTTTCAACTTTTTAAGAGTTTTGTTTAGACAAATTCAACAGCAGGACCGTCTGGACAACATTGCAAAATAGCATTTTTTTTTAGTGAGGTTCTATTGACATTGTAGTGAGATGGATGGATGGATTGAAGAAAATAAATAAAACTCCATGATGTTCAATGATAACATTTCATAATTAGCAATCATGTAATTAAAAAAGACCCTACAGTATAGTTGTAGACAACAACTAAAATACATTTTTATAGGAAAACATTCTATGCAAGTAGAATAAACTAAAGTAATAGAAAAGCTACTGAGATTTTTCAAACCTTCCAATATTCACTGTCTTGAATCGAGAGACACATCATATATAACTTTCCCTTCTTAAATGAACTTCAATATGTTTGATGAATTCATTAGATTCTACGAAAGGAGCCAAGATATAGATAACTTTTCTTCAAAGTGGGGTATCTCTCAAAATCCATGAATTGAGTTAGTCTTTCTTACGGCAACAGAAATCTTGGCAGTTGTAGAAAAGGTACCATGCATTGAGAAAACGAGAACCATCTAGCAGTTATCTACTTTATATGTATTTTTCATTTTTTTATGTGACAAGGAGTTGTGTGACTCAAATCTCCAAATGGTTACAGGATAAGGGTGTACATCCTTGCACTTCTATAGTTCAATTTATAGGTGAGCTTAGCTAACCCTTTTAACTTTTTCAGGTTTCCAAGCTTTACAAAGTTGTGCCTCGAATACTTACTCAGCTAGGCAAGGTAATTGCCACTTACTCAGTTTGACGCTATCTAGAACTTGCTAGATTGAATAGAAAGAGACTATAAATTCCTTTCAAAAGCACTTGATTTATGCCATGTGCTCATGGAAGTACAAAGAACGTATCTCAACGAATATATTGTATGTATCCAGTTGTATCCTTTTTTTTTTTTGGTTTCAAAAAATAGCTGATAGTTAAAGTTGCTAGTATAAAATGAATTCCTTTTTATCTCTTCAAGGAGGGATGATCTATATGTCCTTGATGAATATCTTGATCCACTAGATTCTTAAAGGCGCAAACTTTGGGATGATCTATATGTCCTTGATCAATTTATCAAGTGCACATATTTCATATATCTTAATATTACAATACTTCAAACGAGGACGAGTTTACCAAGAGTTTTTCGAGGCAACTTGCTTGTGAATTTTAAAGGTGCATGTGTGCTTTGTACTCCTCTCACTAGGGCGGATACGAAGAACCTCTTCTCCATACTTGGGTGGCTAGAGCCCACGTACCATTTAGTGGAACAACAAAGCAGACTTTTAGGTCTTTTGGGTGGTTGGGTGCCATTGAACCATTAGCTGTTATATTTAAAGAATATGCATGTGTAGGGGTGGCAATGTTTGACACAACCCACGAACCTGACATGACTCAACACGAAAAAAGGCGAGTTAGGGTTGATCCTAAACGTGTTTCAATCAAAACAGGTCAACCTGCTTTGACACGATTAATAAATGGGTTGGGTTAGGGTTGAGCCAAATGGTCTTATACCCTT